>JAIUZE010066923.1:0-63573 GCA_022085475.1 Heliosperma pusillum
ATAAGGGCACAACAAGAACTCCTTCTTGTTGTTCTTGAGCTACAAATATGGATGAACACAAGTAATCTCCAAAGTATAAGATCTCCTCTAAGTTTTGCACCAAGATTAACCCAAATAATCTACCCTTATTATTAACTAGATAATAAGATAGATATAATACTACTAATATTATGACTATATTACTACACTAGTAATACTTAGTAAATATTAGTATATGAGAGTTTTTAGTGAGAGGAAGAATCTTAGAGAGAAGTACACAAATTGCACAAAATCAAGTGGTGGAAAAATGAACACAATTGCTCATTATAAGGCCAATTTGGCCGGACCATATTAGTCCAAAAAGGACTCTTATTTTGTTCAATTTGATCACATGCATTAGAGTGGAGTGTTGTAGTATATGTGATGATTATATTCTACTTGTTATGTCACTTTCAATTAGTAACTAAAGAGTAAAAACAAGAACAACAATCATCACCATGTAACTACAATCTAACCGGCCATTATGGCCTAGTTTGGTCCATTTTGATTTTTGATATTTGTCTCACAAATACTTATTGATCATATGGTTAATATCTTGTATAATTAAGTGTTAATTTGATCATATAACAATTATATGACTCAATTAAATAAATAATATGTACTTAACATTTCAAGTAATATTTTACCATTATATCAATATATAATGGGTCCCACAATGCTTAGTTAATTTATTTTACAACTCCTTGTAAATATAATTAACTAATTACCTCTATCTCAAAACCTCAACTAATTTAGTAATTTAACGATTAATTACTAAGTTAAATCTTATTTAATCGTATTAAAATAAGATATAAATTTATTAGTCAATTATCGCATAATTGAAAAATAAACTTAATCGAATTTGAGTTCTTAACTCAATTTCTAAAAATTAACTCTCGTACATATCGAATATATGTAATGGACTAATTAACTGTATCGTATACAAATAATTAGTTACTATTTGGATTTCATCCTTTAGGTGTGACCGAAAGGGATCAGTTGATCACCGCCGTCATACGACAATAACGTCAAACTCTAGTCAGCCAACCGTTATTGATTTACGTTAATCAACTGACTAATCATATATATAGTCAATAAATATCCCAATTATATTCCTTAATAAGATTTATTATGTGGCGCACTATTGTGGAGGACACCTACTCCAACACCTAGTGCACGTTCGTATCTATACTTTTCCATATCTTACGAGTTGTTATAACATGCATATAAGCTGATCACCAAATAAATTAAATTAAGAAATAGCAACGTACAAGTCAATAATCTTAAACTAAAAGTTGACAACACAATCCAAATATCATGAAGTTAATTAAACTAACTAGATTGCTAAAAACAATAATAAAATGCAGAAGGCGAATTTGTCAATGGACAAAAAATCTTGGGTTTATTAAATGATCAATAATGATCTTTAGGATTTGATCGATAAATAAAAATAGTTTTGTTGTTATTATTTGAAAATGATTTTACTTATTAAAAAACGAGTAAAATAGAAATGACTTCCTTTTAAGATTCACTTTGAAACTTACTCCCTTATAATTTTTCGTTGCTAAAATTATTCCATTTAGATGCACTTCTATCAAAAATTGCAATTTATAACTTACTCTCTTTCGTTTTTGACTTATGCAATTTATACTTTGAAAGGTATAACTTTGTAGACAAATGGAGGGAAAGACAAACTTAAAAATTTTAGCAAAAAAAATTATAAGGCAGTAAATTTATTAGAGTGACTAGTAAAAAGGAGTAATTACCAATTTTATTTTTACAGAAAAAATTAATACTCTTCCCTTACTATACCATAAGTGTAGGCCCTGCTTAAAAAATGTTTTAAAGTTACACAAATTCTCTTTGAAGACGACGCATATCCGTATTCAATGAAAACAGGTCGGATTCCCTCTCACAAAGAGACAAGTGGGAGGGTAAGTGAGGATCCATTTAATTCCCCACTTGCCCTCCCACTTGGCTCCTTGTGAGAGGGAATCCAACTCGTGTTCATCGAACACGGATATACCCCGTATTAAATGAGACTTATTGTTAAAGTTAAGACCTCTAGCAATTTTTATTTTTTACCTTACTTAAATCATTGTGGGTGTCATCCTATCTTAACATAGTCTTAATCAATAATTTTTATTATAGCAAACACATGTGCACAAACTAGGACATATAGCATCCCTTTCATCCCCTTATTGAATTGAGAGACATAACAATCCATAAATTGAAAACGTAGTAGCAATCTTCCTAGAAAAGATAATGAACGATATGCTTCTCCTTATATTCTGATAATTAAGATATAAAACAATAACTAAATTCTTAATTTAATCGATTTTATAATACATCAATGCAATTAAAAGATATATGGTCAATTACATAATATTATCCTGTTATTGAAACATTATTTGGTTTTTCATGATTCAGGAATTATTGACAATATGCATAATATTATCCTTATACTAATAACCTATTATATTAGTTTAAGAGTGTAATCTATATATAAATATGTCCTTCTATGAGGCTCATACTACCAAGCAAAACAAGCATACATATTCATAAAAATTTCTTAATAAAATGTGAAATTTTTGTTGTGAAGTCAATACAAGAAATTTCTTGTTTTTTCAACGCTTTCTGAATTAATTCTTGACGCTTTTTGAATCAATTTTTGAAGTCGATACAACAATATGCATAATATTATCCTTATATATATAGTTTTTCTTCATGTTGAATCTTATTTCTTGACGCTTTTAGAAGCGTCACTATTTGGGGGGTCAAAACTTGTTGACGCTTATTTGTGTCACCTTTTTTTACGCTTTATAGCGTCGAAATTCAATATTCTGGCACTTTCTAGCGTCAACAATGCCAACATAGTCATATATCCTATTAAGTGATCTCGACGCTTTTGTTTGTTTAAATCATATTAACTCCTCTTATGTAAACACACTTTTACACTAAAAAGCGTCAATAAATAAGATTCAACATGGAAAAAAGAATTTGTAAGATTAAATTATCTATTTATGCTATCTAAGAATGAACTCGTTAAAGATGAATATATTAAAAAAACAATTGTATGTGTTAATTACATATGTTCCTAAGGTTTGAAATAACATAGTTATCATATACACATACAATTTTAGAAGTAATGTCATTTCACAAAAGAGTATACTAAATATTCTGCAAAATGTAGCTCCACAAGGCCTGTAAATGGAAGACACATCTTCACTTAATTGGCTACATCATGATCATTCAAGATTATACATTCAAAACTTACAAGTGAAAAAGAACACGTCATTTTTAACATATGCATTCCCAAACAAGAAAAAAACATCGCAATCAACAATAGTCTATGCATGCATACACAATGACCACCATAACAAGGTCTGCAAAATGAAAGGGCAGGATGCACATTATGTTATCGACCAAATATTTGAGCAGACACAACAATCAACTTACTTAATATAAGCGTGAGCAAATGAAGTGGAGGATTAATTTACCAAAAGCATATATGACTTCTAATAAGAACTGGCCTACTACTATTACCTTGTATCAGCACATGCACTTAATCACTTGTATCATAAGTTTCAGCACCATGATAGAATAGCCGCGTACGACGCTGACATCAACACAACAATAGTGCTAGAATACTAACCTAATTCGATATCTATATCATATTCACTTTGAATAGGTAACAAACTAACAACTACAAAAGTATATAAGAAAGACAGCAAAACTATATGTATATTAAACCATTAATAATGAAAATTGTTGACATTTCCTACACCGTTTGAGTTATACAGAGTAGAAATTACAAAAAACTATCATAAGTAAATAGAATCGTTAGACTTAATAAGCTTGGAAAAAATAGTTGTGAGTCGATACTCTCTTCGTCATTATGTAAAGCTATCAACCACTAGTGTGTGTGAATCATTTCCCAAAACTCAGGTAACTAATGGATCATTAGCACAAAAAGTCATATAGTCTTATCATAGTGGTATTTTACGACATTTGCAAGTAGAAACCATAAAAAGAAGACAAAACCGGAATGAGAGGAATGAGCATCATCGTTATCAATGATAAATTGATGGCATTGCAGCTGTATGAATCAACAGTGACACATTTGCAAGAAACTCTCATGTAGTAGGTGGTTAAACTTTTACATGACCGTGATAATGTTACCCTTTTGTCTGCAATATACTGATAATGACAGAAGCAATTAGGCTCAAAGAGAAACAAATAGATTTAGCCATAGCAAACTAAAAGTCAAAACCAATATGAAATATTAGGTAAATATCGATTCAAAGTCATAGATGTATTTTAGGATGAGGCAATCATATAAGCTACATACTACAGCTAAATTTTGTTCATTACTGGTGAAAATTCCTTTCTAAGATACATACTCCAATTAACATCATCATCACAAAAGGCAGTGAATGATTTAATAATTGTTTATGCTTTATGGCAAGTAGCATTAAGAGATTCATATGGCCACATAGTTTAATGGTGCGTTCACAAAAGCAACTTTTCAATGTTTCAAAGTTCGTAAGATTCTACGGAAATTTGAATAAACATCGGTATTCAAATCAATGCAAAGAGTATATTTATACTCTTACCATTGATTTACAAAGAGCAGCTCTAGCTTTTCATCCAGTGTCAATCTCCAATTTCAAGTCCAAGATATGGCAAAGCTTGAGTTCCTATCAATCCTGTCATTACAAAACTGCTTACAAAAATCATTATATGCACTTTCTTCATTCAACCTACCTGGTTTTCAAGATTAAACATGCCTAAAACCAAAAAAATATGCAAGACAAGATATGAGCTTATAATAATGGCTTGTAAGGCCCCATCAACAATCTAATCACATTAAGAGCTCAACCTTCTATCACCATGAATATCTTTCTTATACTAGTTTTATTTCATTCCACCGCAAAACAAATGATGAGTATGAAATCATGATACCATAAATATTAGCCATATGGGTGATAGTTGATAGTTAATTCACAAGATTATAAGTGTTATTGTTTCAAGGTCTACCTGGTACCATTACCAAAGTTCATCATTATGAAACTGCTAACTATCTTTTTCTCTTCCTCACAAGCCATGCCATATGATTCAACTCATAGTAGCTTATCACATAAAGTCATAAATACACATCCCGAAGAAGTCGAGAAGTGCGAGTAAACAACTTTAATCCACAAGCGTCGTATGAGATATCGTCTGTTATTGCCTAGGCACATCTCAGCGCTATAGAATCGGCCAATCTAGTCCACTTTCCTGCACAACATCACATAATCCATCAAATTTCCATATATCAATTAAATTATCTCATAGTAAAACCAAAGATAGCCTATAATTAAGGAGATAAAGGTACGTAGTTGTACCTCATCCACTTTTCTTTGAGTTTGAAAGAGGGAGTAAGGAACAATATTAGACTTTGTCCTCCCTTCAAACACTTCATTGCTGAATAGGAAATCCTCATAATTTCATCGAAGTTAATTATATACGAGTAACAAAATATTCTTGAAAGCATTTCGTATAATTGCAACAAATAATATTGGTCATCTTAGAAATTTAGAAACAACAAACATTAATTAGTATTAAAAATACACAAAAGTTAAAGAATAGAGATAAGATTATTAATGATAAAAACGCATAAAATGAAATTCATTGGACAAGGAAAATGGGTATTTTAAAACCCTATAATTATGAAGGATGAACACAAGATCCAATTATTGGGGATATTGACATAAAACAACGAATCAAAAAACTAAGAATAGAATTAGTCAATCACCCATCCCATATGCAAGAGTGGATGAGATATAATTTGAGATCTAATTAGACATAGTGAGAGTTGAAAGGGAGAGAAATCGAGAATGTGGAAGTTTAGGTTTTTAGTTGTGAGATAGGGTGAGTGGGTAATATTTTATTCTTCAAAATATAATTGACGTTTATTGAGTATTTTTATCTAGGTGGTATAACAATTATTGCGACACACCTAGAAAGTGTCAAGGCTAAAGCGTCAAGAAAAGAAGGGATTTGTTGTGGTGAGTGGTTGCCTCCTCTTCACTCGACAACTTGAAGCCAACCATTTTGATTATGATCACATTTCCTCCATCTCGGTTATCTTGCATGAATCATCTTTAGGTCGCCTAAAAGAAATATTACGTAAAGTCTTATGTTAATTGGTCAAAATTACCTCATCGAACTAGTTTTTATTAACTACTGTTAAATCATACGTACAATATTATCGAGATTTGTACCCTTTTATCGAGACTTTGTACCACCCTGTCACATACCTTATGTAGTAGGCCAATTATTTTAATGGCCTATATATTGTTTGTTAGAGGATCGATTCTAATAACACCATCTCATTTTCCATCTAAATCGTAATATGGTTTTAAAGTAATTCTTTGCACTACACTTTATTGTATTTGTGATAATATTTTTTCATTATAATATATGATCTAATACTCACACTAGCTATGTTTTGAAACATATGTAGATCATAGTGATGAGAACAATGCTTTAATCCCTGTGTAAAATGAAGTCTTATATAGTGGTTGGCCAGAATTCTATTTTTTTTTTTAGGTTTTTGACTTTGAGTTTAACCTATCTGGGTGTTTATTAATACTCCCTCAGTCCCGGTGATGTAGCATATTTATGTGTAGGTAAGTAGGATGCCGGTCTCTAGGACGGATGGTGTTCAATTCAATCTAAACGAGTCTACTAAGGGTTTTGCAAGTCACGTATGTTTGGGTTTGGATTTTTCAGCTAAAACCAATAAACAATAAGAAAAGAGGACTAAAAGCGACAGGTAAGATAAAACTTAGAATAAAACTATCGGAATTTAATCAAGAAGGAGAAAACTAAGGTAAGTGGGATCCTATGGGTGACTAGGGGATCCATTAGTCGAGCCTAAGTCGATTGAGGTCTTATTTGACAGGTGCATCGAGTATCTCGATCTAACGACCAAACCCTAGGCCAACTCTAGCTAACTCTCGTACGTATATACTAGGTCCGTCTACCAACAAACAAGTAAGTTATAGCATAGCTTAAGGCATTCGATCTTATAAACATGCATAACAAGTGAAGAAACAAGTAAGTTGTCAAAAAGCATTTCAACGAATATGTGGAGCGCAAGAGTTGGAAACAGGACAATTAATCGACAATAAGACTAAACAAGCATAGACTACCCCTAATCGTACCCCATAATCCCTCACTAACCCTAGGATGGTCAATACTCACTTATCATAGTATAGGATTCAACAACAACAAGATATTTAGAAACAACGACAACTAACATTTTCAATTAATATTCAACAACAAATAAGTATTGATATGAAAACTAATGGAAAAAACAAGATTAATTACGAAGAGAAATATACCAACTTTAATGAAAGGACTAAGAAAGATTAGAACTTCGATTGAATTAATGAAATATTGAGTCACCAATCTTCAAGTTACAACCCAAGTTCAACAATTAAACTAACTTGAATGAGTAATTAAGCAAGAATTGAACTTAAATGGACCATATTAAGAAAAGATTAAGACTAATGTAGAGAGAGTACTAGATCTAGTATTTCGTGCCCTCTAATTACATAAGAGGTGATATATATAGGTTTAAAAAAAGAAGATGTGACACCCCGCGATTTCGCAATAAAGTAAACACATAGATTTACAGCGGAAAGTACAGGATTTTAAAAACTTTAAAAGCAAAACCGTGAATGCCACTATATTATAAAACCCAAAACTTAATTTAATAAATCATTTATACAAATTCTATCTTAAATAAATACAAGGGACACCAATCCCGTGATAAAACACAATTAAGATAATAAACTAATATAAACTACACGCTAAGGGTGAATCGTTGTAAGCACAACGCTCGCTAGCTCACTCGCCACAACCACATGCAAACATCAACCTGTTCATTCATTAAAAATGAATGCCACAGTTAGTGGGGAGTAACTCAAGGTTCTCCCAGCCATATGACATCAAAACGCACATAAACAAGCATGTAATCATGTGTCATCATGCAAACATATATATCATTCCGGCCGTGAGAATAGCATTATAATAATAACAATATTCGAGTAACGGAAACCATCATCCACCATCATCATGCAATACAAGACCCGGGGAAAATTCCCCTTGGCAACCATATAGAACACTAAGGGCTTGCATCTCACCATTAGCGACATATGCTTGAGAAGGTTAGGGACTCGACATACAAACCATTCATAGACATCCAAGAATTCCAAGTATACAATCCATCATATGATCACACGTAAGCATATACACTCTCACGGTAAATGACACGCACTAGCATTTATACAAGCAAGTATGATCAATCACGTCCATGGGATAAACATTTCCCTGAACCGTATACGATAAACATTTCGTACACGAAAGATTCACACGTTCACGGGATAAACATTTCCTTGAACCGTATACGATAAACATTTCGTACACGAAAGATTCACACGTCCACGGGATAAACATTTCCCTGAACCGTATACGATAAACATTTCGTACACGAAAGACTCATTTCCTCCCGGTAGGACGACGATAATAATACGGTCCTAGTCTAAACCTGGCCAGACTCTCGGAATGAACATGTTCCGATTCGACATGCGACAAACATTTCGCATCCAAGACTCGATCAACACAAAGGACGTCGAGTACCCCAAATTCGGCTAAACTACACGAAAGAGGCGGAAAGAGCACAAGAATCATATACAAGAAAGTACATTACATGCAATGACACCACCTCGCAAAGATACAACATTTGACGGCCGGGTCGATCAACGCCATGCGTTCACCTCCTAACAAAGTCGTCATATCCCCACTAACAAATGCGTAAAAGCATCAAGGATACACCCCATCGTTCCGACATTCCAGTCTAACGAGTATGAAGGTGTAGCCGGGGAATGAGAGTTCAAAACAATCGATGAATAAGGCTTAGTCCAAGACTTAAGTCAAAACCGACTCAAGGGGGAAACATGTTAATACCTTCACCAAACATGTTAGAAAAGCATGTGAAATATTAAATAATCTAAACATGAATATTAAATGTCATTACGTAAGTTTACAAGGTAAACAAACCATGGGAAACATTACTTGTGAAGACAATTGAAAGAGAAGAAGAAAAAGAGTAGCAGGGGGTCCCAGCCAGTCAGGGGGACCGGCAGCCGGCTACCTGGCTGGGCACCAAACCAACACCGAACAACAACAATAACAAAGCAGGGGGCCCCAACCGATTGAGGTGGCCGGCGGCCGGCTACCCGGCTGGGGCACCCTTTACATGCCAAAACCCAATTTTGAAAAAGTAGGGGGACTCCCAGCCGGTTGGGCGGCAACCGGTTACACGGCTGGGACACGCGCATCAACAAAAATCAACATTTCACATCAGGGGACTCCCAGCCGGTTGAGGGGGCGGCGGCCGGCTACCCGGTTGGGACACCCAAGGCCAAAAATCACCATGAACCAATATCAGACTCAAATTCAGTTTCTCCCAATAATTTCTACCAACACTAATCATCATCCGACCACATTAAATGCAACATATGAGTATCAAATCATTACATTCTATTATTTAAAACATCTTGAGACAACATTTATAATATTGAGCATGTGTTTAACCAATAATAAGATGAATTCAACAACCTTAACATAAATTTCCACAAGTAAAGGATATGAGATAAACTCCAACACGCAATTAAGTATTAAACATATAATCATTCTAATATAACATAAGTAACTCATATCTCATGTGAAAATCTATCCTAAACGCATAAACACATAAGATGTGACACTGAGTAACCCGTCTACGTTACCTCGATTAGCACTTCAAATCTTCATTGCTCAAGCTAACCATCAACCCACACGAATCCCTTGACCCAAAATCTTCAAAATCCACCCTTTTACCGACAAATAATATAGTAGCAGTTCAAATCAAAATTTCTGGAAATCGGTCTCAAAAGAAGGTTAAAAGTTTTGATTTTTTATTGGCTAGAAAGAAAGAGGGTGGTGACAGGATTAAGAAACATTAAATGGAATTGAATTTGGTTAAGAAACGAAGAAGTTGTGTCCGTCTTAAGTTTAGATCTAAGAAAATAGGTTTTATAAAAAGTTGGAGGAAATGGATATTTTATGGTATGAAAATGAAGAGGAATATGAGAGGAGAAGATTGATATAATAATCGTCAAGTTTCGTTGAGAGACGGAAAAATGACATCCGTCTTAAGTTTATAAAGTTATGGAGCTTTAATGGTGGTTTCGTGTTTGAGGAAGAAGGAGGAAGTTGCTGAAAAATGAAGAGGGAGAAGGAGGTTTAGTGAGTTTGTTTTGAGAAAATGAATAATAGAAGACCCAAATTTCATATTGGGTCAACACACATAGATTTTCGCGTAGAATCCGATTATGAATTCTAAACGGACTGAAATGCGGCGGTTTTTACCCAACTAAACTAAATTCTATTTAACATTAATTTAAAGCCATAAAATCATAAATTATCGACTTAAAATATTTTAATTAATTAAAGTAAAAGACGAATTTATAAAATTTAAGACTTTAGTAAACTATTATTATTATAAAATCTGGGGTGTTACAGGAGAGACGGGCCTAAGAAGAATATTGGGCCTCCGGTTGTGTCCCAACCTTGACAGGTGAGTGATGGTGGTTTCGTCGTCAAAACAAACATCAAAAATAACCCAAAATAAGTAGTATAAAGGGGTCGAATCCACGAGGATGGAGGGGGTCAACTACTAGTTCGATCGCGTCCTATTCTAGCCTAATAAGAGATTGGTTGGAAAGTTAACTAAAAACTAGGAAATGCAAGTAATCGCTAAATAATAAAGATGAAAACAATTAAGGGAAAGACTAAGGTGAAGGGTTCACCTTAGGGGGATTAATGGGCTAGTCGGGTAATTAGCAAGTGGGTAACAAATTCGAGTAAAATCAATTGCTAATGTCTCAACAATCGATAATCGTCAACAAAGCCATCGCATTTGTCTCAAATCACCCATATAAACACTAGTCTAATCATTTCTACCACCGTCGCTTAAGAAATAATCAAACCATGCTTGATAAAATGGGCAACTTTCGTTCACACATTTCATCAAACACTTTGTGTGCATATGAGTAATACCCAAATAATTACCACAAATCTACTAATTACCCAACTAATTACCCCACATGATCCTCCCTTAGGCTCCCCCTAAACCCTAGAGGGAAACTACTCACACATGGTAAGGGAAATCAAACAAATAGAGGCAAGAAGTAGTGAAATAAACATAGTGCTATGGAGATGAATAATTATAACAATCAAATGATAAACAATAAACTAGAAATGAAATTAAATTGCATAAACAACAAAAAGATGAGAAATTTATACCAACAAGCTTTGTATTAGTGAAGAGGGAGAATGTCTTCAACCCAAAATCCTCAATACAAACCCAAAACTGAAATAATTCTACTAGGAAAGACTAGATTTAACAACTTGAAATGAGAAATTAAGCTTAATTAGGGAACGATTAGGAGAGTAATTAGTACTTAATAGAGGTTACAAATATCTAGGGTTTTGTGCTAAGGGAATATTAAAAACTGCTTACAAAATAATAGGGGGAGGGTATATATAGGTATCTCGAAATTAAGGAAGAAATTAGAAGAGAAGGCGAATTTGCGATGTTGCGTTCCTGGCCGGTCGACCGGCCGCCGGTCGTCTGGCCGGCCGGGAGCACATCAGTAACTTCATTTTCACGTCTTCGAAAAATCCTCTAAGTATGAGAATGTGTGTCTTGGCCGGTCCACCGGCCGCCGGCCTCCTACCGGCCTGGAGCACAAATTACGCCTCAAGAGCTTACTGATGTTGCACAGGCCGGGTAGTCGACCGGCCGCCGGTCGACCGGCCGGCACTACCTGGGCCTTTTCTTCCCTTTCTCTTCTTCTTTCATTCGTGGAGTTGCGGTCTGGGCCGGGTGGCCAGCCGCCGGTCAGTAGGCCGACCTGCACCACCTGAGGGCTCATTTCTTCACTTCTTCATCTCATCTTCGAATCCCGACTCATGCAAGACCTTATTGCTCCGATTTCTTCATTTCCGCCTTAATTCCTACAAATTAAGACCGACATTCATAGCACGGGAAATCGGGAAGCAAAATGCAATCAAGGGCAGGCAAATCCGTGTAAACGGACCAAAATGGGGACGAAAATGAGGGAAAAATGTGACTAATTAAATGCTTATCAGTGAGTCCCACCCGGGACGCCTGGGATTCGACCAATGTCCCGCCTGTGACAGTGTGTCACGCTCGGGAAATATGCAATTTGGCTTCTTGTTCCTCAATTGCTCACTCCGTGGATCACTCCTTCTTCCTCAATTGCTCACGCTCGGGAAGTTTGGCAGGATTGTAGACCATCTAGTTCTCTCTAGGGACAATAGTTTCCCTACACTCGGGATGGCTTTGGCACGCCAAGTGGGACCTCCAAGGTGTGTGAGACCGTCTTGGGTATGCCGTTGTCCCTTTATGTAGCTTATCATCCTCTTGGTCACACAAAATGAGGTAAAAACCTCTGATCCCTAAATGACGATTTACCTACAAAACCAAGATAAAACCGAGAAAAGTGCTAGAGGAAGATAATGCATAATTGTAATCCCCTATAGTGCCATAAACAAGCACATCGTCGTGTCCAGGGCACACCAATAGACACAATGAGCCCTACAACAGCAGGTTACCCTTATCCAGGTTCTTAACACATCCTCCTCCATGGCGGGAGTCACAAGGAGCGATCCACGGAGTCATGAATCTGGTCACCCGCAAACGCTCCATATATAAAACCACTACATCATCACCACCTCAAAATCCATAGTAACCACATATCACAATCATATCATAATACAACAACAATCAATCATATACATGTTAAACTAAGTAGGAAACCCTACTTTTTTGCAATTCACGCATATACGCATCCACGACAAGCCACATAGCACAAAATAATCCATTACCTACAATATTAATCACATCCATTATTACTACTAATATTTTGTCAATGCTAATCACTAATTGAGACTCATAGGAAACTTACCAGTTAAATGATAACTGAGTTGTAATGAGATCGCAAGACACCCTTCTTTATCGAATCCCACGGCAAACCCGAACTAGATGCCAAAGAACGTAGGCTAAGAACATTAGAGGAGTTTTAAAGGTTCCTTGGGTTTTGGGAGAGAAATAAACAAATTGAATGTGAAATAAAATGAGATGGAGTCTTACAATATAATTTAAATGACGCAACATTGACACGCGACTCAACCGAGTGGACCGACCCTCTCGACTGAGTGAGGCTACTAAGCTAAGTGGCTCAATGAGTGTGCTAAATAATACACGGTCAAGCCTCCTCGACTTGAATCTAAGGGTCCAAATAAGGTCCTACAGAATGCGGGTATCAGATTGGCGTTTGCGCTACAAACCTCTTTAGGTTCCCCTGCTTAATCAGGTTTCCATATCATCCTTTAGATGTGCTCGGTTAATTTCTCACATTGCTTGTGCTACTCACAGCATTTCATTCTATCTCCTTCTAAGGACGTCCTAGGTGGCTGCTTCTATCTATGGCCGTTCTTTTTCATTGCGTAGATCTCGACACGTCCTATAGTCAGCGGAGTGTAACTCTCATGTATTGGTCGATCTCCATGACCGCCTGTCTTTCATTGAGCTGAGACGCTCTAATATACTCTTCACCTTTTTGCTCTTGTCCTTACCTTCTCGTCCAAACTCCTTTTCTTCGATGCATATTTTCTTGGAGGGTGACTCCCGTAAGATTTCAAGTAGTCTTCCTCTCGTATATAGCTGTCGGCGATGCTCTAGCTTCCGCCATGGTCTTTGGTCTGGTTCCTTAACATCTTACTTTTCATCAGCCCATGCAATAAGCCGTGTGAGAAAACAAATACTGTCATTGCCTTATCAAGCTCTTTTATTTGCTGAGCCTAGATTGAAGCGTCAGACATACTTCCTTATGGCCTCCCCCACCTTGTTGGATTTGCAGCAACTCTATGGTTTCTTCCTCTTTGCGCTTATTCCCGGCGTAGTGAGACAAGAATCACTCTAACAGGGTGTGATAACAGTCCACCAACCTTTGTGGGAGGTTACAGAATCACTGTTGTGCCAGTCCCACAAGGGGGATATGGAAGATTATGTACCATGTTGCGTCTGAGGCCTGATGAGTGCTTGTATGGCACTCGAAGGAAGCGAGGTGGATCAATCAAGTCATTAAAGGTGATTCTCAAGTTCTTCAATTTTGAACGGAGTATGCCATAATTTCCTTGGTGAACGGGGACATACAGATGTTTGAGGCTGCTTCGGTGGCTGCTTTTGACGAAGTTTTCATTGCTTGATCGGGATTTTTTGGGGGTTCTCCTGCCGAGTTTAGGCTTCCGCCCATACTGCCTTTAGTTGTATTTTAGTCGCTTAGGGGATAGATCTTTGGTCACCGAGCTTTTCTGCTTCTTCCGCTAGAATTTTCTTCATGAACTCCAGTATTCGGGGGCCTCTTGGTCAGGGGTTAGTTCCTCTTCGATCTCCTTCTCTTCTTCACTGTCGATGGTGCGACCCTGCCCTTTTTCGGGTTCTTTTCCTGGCCTTTGAAGTACCTCCTCGTTGCGCTTTTGCCTTGGGTCACGTCCTGGCTCGCATTGAATTGCGGCGGCATGGCGTTTAGATGGTTTGTGATGAGTGTACAATTGATGTTTGGGTCCGACATTTAAGTGGTTTGAGTAAATTTTGTTTTTGAGAGACATTTTTGTCCAGTTGCTCACAGACGACGCCAATTGTTTTTGGTATGAATACACGAGACTTTTGTAACCGGCTGAGATGTCTTTGAAGGCTTGTGTGTTGATTCAGACGTGATGTCCTTTGATCCCTTGCTCTCCCTCTCTCCTGTTGCCCACGAAAGAAATGGGTGAAAGTTACGGTTTGAAACTATCTTGGTTAAAAGTTAAAAGCATTTTACCTAATTTACGGAAATGGATCATCTCCATTTCTTTTCTGTCTATTTCCTCTTACACAAATTATTATATTATATATACTAATCTCATTCATTTACCTTTTCACTTGTAATAAAATCTACAACCATTCAATCGGTGACCCTATTTAATCCGGAGCATTTCAGAAGTAACAGACCTCCATAACCCGGAACTAAAAAGTTAGAAGTTTCAAGTGGTGTGACTTTTCCGGAATTAGGCCCTGTTATTTCCAGCTTAATTTTAGCTCATTTCAGTTCAGTTCAGCTCAGCTCAGTTCAGTTCAGTTCAACTCAGCTCAGTTCAGTTCAGTTCAGCCGTAAAAAGTCAGAAAGAACCGGACTAGTACAAAGTTACAAATATGAGAATTTGAAGGAAGGAAGAGGTGTTTCCAAAATCCAAAACAGAAAGGTGAAGGAAGTGAGAAGTTAGGTAATGGAGGAACCTTTGAAAGTCCTGGAATTCTACAGTGGTGTTGGTGGCATGGTCTCATTCCTCTCTCTCTATCTCTCTCTCTCTCTTTTGTAAATCACCATTTTTGTATTCTTATGTTTATGTGTTAATTAAAACAGAGATACTCACTGCTAAAAGCTGGGGTTAATGCAAATGTCGTGGAAGCTTTCGAGATTAATGATGTTGCTAATCATGTTTATCAACATAATTTTCAACACCGCCCTTTTCAGGTACTTGTCAGTTTCCCACCTTTTTTAGGGTTTATATGCTTCTTTCATTAATTATTACTGAAGTGTATACTGGCATTCTTGTTAATCACTCTAATTCAACTAGCATTTGCCTTTTTACGATTTCGGATTAAGGGAATTAGGGATATATGTTAAATAAACAAAATCCTACAAACACAGAGATCATGTAGGAAGGTGGATGTAGTTTCTTCGCCTTGCGTACCACACTAACCATTGGCGTAAATGCTTCATGACCGACTGCGAGTAATTCAAAGCTCGAATTCTCTTGTTCAACTGGAGATTTTAGTTTGTTTTCATTCATTGCGACTTTAGTGTGTATACTTGGTTATAATGGATGCCACCAGGATTCCTCCCCTCATCCCCCCATCCCTTACGTTATCGCTTAGAATCTGACAATAAATTTCGTTACTATTTATAATAATAATGTCAATAGCAAATTATGTGAGACATTATAAGATTTCATACAAGGGGTCCATTCTGTTGGCTCTTTAAACCCCTCGGGAACTTTGAAATGTCATTCAGTGTGATACTGTGATGGTTATGTTGGCGACATGTGCAACATTTTATCTTTTGGGTGACAAGCAATCAACTCACCTGGGTTATTATAAGTTATGAATGCGAAAATTGGTGTTCAAATCTCAGCTTAAGTCCCCCATTATGGGCTTCTCTTCATAATTCATATGCTCTTCTCAATTTTATTCTTTCTCTACATTATGGTTCTATTTCCTTATTTGCAATTTTTGGGACGCTGGATATCGATGGTAGTGAAATGCTAGTCTACTCGATTGTGCAGGGTAATATTCAGAGCTTGACTGTTACTGATCTGGATAAATATCAAGCACATGTTTGGCTTCTTTCTCCTCCATGCCAACCTTATACAAGGCAAGGTAGAATTTTGACTTATCTGATGCTTTGGCTTTTTCTTGTTTTAATGGCTATTTTCTAACAATCAATATTAT
This sequence comes from Heliosperma pusillum, assembly GCA_022085475.1. Classification (NCBI taxonomy): domain Eukaryota; kingdom Viridiplantae; phylum Streptophyta; class Magnoliopsida; order Caryophyllales; family Caryophyllaceae; genus Heliosperma; species Heliosperma pusillum. Next base: position 16,694 of record JAIUZE010066923.1, read on the forward strand.
AGGCCTCCAAAAGGACTCAAGTGATGCTCGGGCATTTTCCTTCCTTAACATCCTTGAGCTTATACCTCAGCTTTCTCATCCTCCACTCATGCTTTTTGTAGAAAACGTTGTGGGGTTTGAGGTAAGTCTAAACTTTTGAATGTAAACATCGACACGTTTTGAAGTTTGTCTCTTACCAAGAATTCTAAATCTCTTGTTTCAGACATCTGATACCCATAGCAAGATGATCGAGGTATTGACTGAAACTAATTACGTTACTCAGGAGTTCGTTTTGAGCCCATTACAGTTTGAAGTCCCATACTCAAGACCACGGTACTTTTGCTTGGTAATTTTCTGTCCATGACCCATTCCTGTGCCTGTCTTTTTATTTGTGTTTAAAATAGACATGTCGACACGCACCCTCCAAACGCACACAATCTGTCTTCATTCCTTTAACGCTCTCTCACATATGTTCATACTTTAAAACTTGGAGGAACTGATGATAAGTCAATAACCATAATAAATTGCTGTCCACATGGTTCAGCCACTGTAGCATTTATTAAAAATAAATTCACCGTCTTGCATATAAGCTTGAATACACAGTTAGACGTAGGGAAAAAATCCATCCCATGTCATTTGGTTCAACGTTTTTCCGAGTTTCTTGAACATGGAAGATGAAATGGTTTTACTGTAGAGTGATGTCACTTTGAACATGATTGATATGGAGTGTAGGCGTGTAGCTGAATTTTTATTATTGATTTTGCTGTGCTTACTCTTTGTTGGGTTGTCCTCTCCTCGGCATGAAAGAAGAAATTTTCCTTATGAGCCTTTGGAGCAGGTCTAGTATCTATCTTAATAATGTGGGAGAAAGGGAAAATCTCATTAGTGTTCTGTAATGTAAGATGATGCTAGCATGCTGGAATGATTTACCGGACCTTCTGGGTGTTCTGGCTATGCTTGGTAGCTTGTACAGCTATGGGTTTAGTATGCTATTAAGATAGAAGAACCTTGTTGACACGAATCTTCATGGCGGTCTTTACAACTCTCTCTTCTCCATTTTGGAGGAATTGTAATTCATGGGAAGTTCTAATTCCCATGTTTTTGTTCAACCAAAGAAGGTTCAATATTTGTATTTCCCATGAATTGCAATTCATGTGATTTTAAATGGTAACCAAACAACCCCTTATACTCGCAGTCTCACACTTGAATCAATTTTCTTAGTAATTGTGATTTTTGCTAAAAGACATATAATGAATAATGGAGGGAGTATACAAGAAAGTGGAGAATGTAGTAAAATATTTTGTCTTACCTTTTAAGTTTGATTTGGGGGCGGCTGTATTCTTATCTGTCTTTTGGTTGGATGTAAACTGCAGGCAAAGAGAAAACCTTTGCGTTTCAAATATCCTAGATTTAACAATCAGCTACTTTACACCCCAAGTCCATTGTTGGATTATGAAGACGACGACTTTCCGAGTACTTCACCAGAACCTTCGGCATTGGATTGGGATAGCACAATCACGGCTTGTGAGCCAGTTCAGAAGTTTCTTGAATTTGAGTGTCACATCAAGGAGAAGGAAATAGAGTGTAACTGTCTAAATGAAGCAGAACATACTCATTCTTTATCTGATTTTGTACAAAGTGGGGTTCCAAAAGTTGGGTCTGATGGCTCCTCTGTGGATCAGTATCTTGTTCCCTTAAGCTTGATAGACAGATGGGGAAGTGCAATGGGTATCCTTTTTTTTATGCTTGTAAACTGTAGTAGATGGCTTTTTTGTGCAGGGAAAAAAAACTTGTCCTTCATATTGTTTTGCTTGCATCATTAAAGATATTGTTTACGCGGATTCGAAGCGATGTTGTTGCTTTACAAAGAGTTATTATCGATATGTCAAGGGTACAGGCTCCCTTTTGGCCACAATACAAGTAAGTTTTATAACACACTATTTGGTTTGTGTCTACATGTTTTGGAATATGGCGCTTGTACTAAAAATTCGGATCATACCCAACAAACTTTCTTCTTGTCTTGACACTTGACAGTAATGCGGAGTAGTATATTTGTAGAAATTCTATTTGGTTTTGCTTTATTTTGTTATAAGGAGTTAAGGACCATCTCCCAAGGTGCTACCATATTGGACCTCATGAAGCCATGCCCATAAGTCCATACTCCAGTAGACTAGTTAAAGCTAACTTGATGGGCATGGGTCTGATTTGTAATTTGAAAAGCTGAAGTACATTATTCCTTGTAAAGTGGCATATTGTATTTCATAACAATTAGTTTAGTTAAACCCTTATGATTTTTAGCAGATGGTTTTTGCTTTTTTCATAAAGTGAAGATAAACTGAGTCTTTTTCTAAAATAATGTTTAAAAGTAAAATAATTATCGTTTTGGGTCGGAATAGAAGTTATTTATCAAAATGATGTCCACGATCACCCAAACCCTACAAAAGTCAATCCCAACCTTGACAATATTTAAACTAATACACCATCCCATTCTCTCACCCCCACCATTATCACCAGTTCACCACCACCGTCCCGAAACTCCCACCGCACCTACCACCCTGACATACCCCGGCCCCACCCATCCATCACCACATGCCGTCAACTTCTCCGGTCCAAAAATAACTCCAGCGTCGACTACATTGTCATTCCCACCCCGGCGTCGATCCCTTGACATTCACGTCTGCTAACCACCCCACAAGTAACCTAAAGGCACCACGAATATCACGACCACTCTCAACCTGACAACTCGACTACTCGACTGACCACGACCACTATTTCTCAGTCGACCACCACACAGTCGACGTCACCAATGACGTCTGGGAGAAATGACGACTTCAATGAGTGTAACGACCCGGTAAAGAGAGTTGGGTGTGGGTGACAAATAATTTGGCAAAGTGTAGCAGGAGAGGGGAGATGATGGAAGTGGCGGTAGCATTGGTGGGTGGATGTCGTCGGTGGTCCGGTGCCTGGAATAGTAGGTGCGGTGGTGGTCTGGTGACTGGGGTGACGTCGTGTTGATGGTAGCGGTGGAGGTGAGAGGATAGAGATGAAAGATTAGAAAGGTGGGGTTAAATGATGATTGATGATAAGTGGTTTTGCTTTTATTTTAGGTTTGGAATTTACCAAGCCTAGGTGGACACCAAAATGATAAATAAGTTTTACCCCGACCCAAAACAATAATTTTTTTATTTTTCAACATTATTTTAGGAAAAGCTTCAGAAAAAACTTAATATGACAGTTACCAGTGTGGATCCTAACTCACAAAATGCATTTAATCTTACTACTCCCTTCGTTCATTTCATTTTTATTTTCATACGTTTGTTCAATATATGTCGGGAGTATTTTATCAAACGTGTGGAAATGAAATGAATAGACGGAGTAATATGAATATACTGCTCTCTCTCTCTCTCTCCACGTCATTTGTTTACCTTTGGTTTTGGCACAAAAATCATGATGAGACTGAAAATACCCATTTACCCTCTCCAGGCCCACCTTGCACAATCCATATCTCTGTATACCTATCTATTCTCAGTTCATTATGCTCACCACTACAAGGTCTAGAGAAAAGGTTAACGAATGAGTGAGGCGGCTTAAAGCGGATGATGTTAACAATTAATCGTGACGGAGAGTGTAGAAAGTTATATTCTGATAGTTTTTTGTCTTGAATACAGGCTTGAACTATACTTTCTGAATCCTACATTCTTTGATACATGTTTTCTTATTTTACATTAAGCTATAAATTCTGATTGAATCAAATATTAACACTATATTCGAACTATTAGATCAATGTTGGTTAGGCCGGTAGGTTTGCATGGAGGCAACTGGGTGTTAGAGGTTGATTCTAAAAGTAAAGTATATCTCCTTACTAAGATCTTTTTCTGCATGCAGCCAGAGTTGAAAGGTAAGGTATCTCCATTGGAAAAGCAGGGTCTTAGATATTTTACCCCAAGGGAGGTATACCTTCTTTCTTCTTTTTACTCTACCCCTCTTTTTGGTTTCTTGTTCCTGGATTTTGTCCCGATTGACGAGTCAGTTATTTCTTTATTTTGCTAGGTGGCTAATCTGCATTCTTTCCCTAAGGAATTCGGTTTCCCTGATCATATAAGCATTAGACAGCGGTATGTATTACGCAATTTTTTTTAATGATACTCAAGGTATAAGAATTGAATTCGTACTCGAAGCTTCTCTTAGCAATGACAAAAGGGAATGCTTACATAATGAGAGTAAAGGAGATGACAGACGACGTATGATGCGTTTGCTATGCTTTATGATGAATCACGTGTTTTCCCTCAAACATCTGTGTTAAACTTCAGACTTTGAACATAGTTAAAATTGATTGCTTAAAGACATGTCCCCACCCCTGCATCCTCAGTTCAGAAGTGGATCCCCATTTCTCAAAAGTTGAGTAATGCCGAGTCCTACACATGTACATGCATCGGTATCCCACACCATACCCGAGTCCGAGTCATTGATAGAGTGCTGTATTTGTTTTATAAACCTGAATAACAAGTGTGCTATTAACTCCCTGCAGTTACGCGCTGCTTGGGAACAGTTTAAGCATAGCAGTGGTCGCGCCCTTGATCAAGTACCTGGTCTCGGAGTCAGTTTAAGCATAGCAGTGGTTGCGCACTTGCGCCCTTGATCAAGTACCTGATCTCGGAACCTTTGGAGCGGGACATTCTGCCTGAACCACCCCCATCATCTATACTATCCATGGCCCTATGAAAGTTGTGGATTCCCCGATTCAGTCTAAGATCACACTGCAGTAGAGATGGATTTTTCCTATCTTTCATTCTTGGACCTTACTTTTGGGGAGATTTCATCCTCAACGCTTCAACTTAGTTCAAGAACTATACACCTGTTGTAATTATATGAGCAAGTCCAATGGTTTGGCTTAGTAATTTGCAATTTTAAGAAATTACAAACTAGTGGCTAAACTATTGTACAAGGAAAGCCCGAGTCAAATTGGTGAACTGTTTGAGAAATAAAATTAAAGAAAACCTCGGACGTGAATAAAGTCCTCAATTTGGCATAAGACGGGTACATACAGACACAAACTTACTATATGCGACGTACACAAACTTACTACATGTAACGTATGGAATCTGATTAAAGTCGAGAAGCAGACAAAAGATTAAGTTTGGACGGAGTTTAGTGATGAAACTCGATGAGTCGAGACCTGGCCGTGTTTAAACACTCAAGACGTGTAAATGACCGAATTCCGAGGGGGCAAATATGTCTAGTAAAGTCAAAGTCAAAATGTTAGCATCTTATTTAAAATTGGGTCAAAGTCAAAATATTAGCATTTTATTTAAAATTGGGTCAAAGTTTTTGCTAGTAAAAAAAAACTACAAAAGAATACTATCAAGTTTATTTAGGGTGAAAAACCCTTAATAAAAGAAAAACTAACTAGAGAAACAAATTCTACCTCTTCCTTAATTCCATCTAAATATTCATAAGTGCGGAGATTAAATCAATAGATTAACTAAAAGTCTATACCCGAAATTATACAAGTTAATAAAATTGATTTTGTTGCATTTTTGTTGTTGTTGCATTTTCTCTCTATTTGAACATCTACATGAATTTATTGATACAATAAGTCTGTAACTCAATCAAAAACTAAATAAATAATTTCAACATTCTTTAAAAATCACTTTTCGCATATAATTTTCAAATCATTTCATCTTTTATCAGTTAAAATTTGTAATCGTAAATGAAGTTCCTAAAATTCGAAATTCATAAGTTTATTGGAAAATTGGGGGTTTTCTTATGAAGATCAATGGAAGAAGGAAGAATTCTGACGAATTCTGAAGCAACAAATTGAAGTTACGAATTCTGGTGACGTATCTTTAATCTCTTTCATTCGTTATTATTATCGTATTTTTTTGTTTCTATTTAGAGCTTAGAATATGATTGATAATGGTGCTTTTTGTCACAAAAAGCGAAAAGATAAAGAGGTTCAATCTACAGATGATGTTTTTGTATCTGGTAGTTCTGATTCAGATGATTATGATGATAATGGCAAACATAAGAGAGTAAAGAAGGGTGCTTTGGTTACAAAGGCGGATTGTTCGAAACCTGTTAATTTCATTTCCACTGGTTCCGGTTCTGGGCTAGGGTTTGCTCCTACTGGTTTGGGTGCTGGGTTGGGGTCAGGTGGGTTAGAGTTTGGGGGCAAGGGGTTAGGAGTGGGGGAGACGGAGGAGAAGGTCGAAGATGAGGAGGCGTTTTTGCCTTTGGCTTTTGGGAATAAGATTAAGGAAGGTGCGGAGAAACGAAGGGAGAAGGCGAAGATGAGTGAGGGTAGTGCAAGCGGGAAGTCAAAATTAGGAGGGGCGAGGAGAGGGGCTGAATCATTGGGGGATGGGGTTGGGGGATTTGAGGCGCATACAAAAGGTATTGGGATGAAGTTGCTTGAGAAAATGGGGTATGGAGGTGGTGGATTAGGAAGGAATGCACAAGGTATTGTTGCCCCAATTGAGGTAAAGTTGAGGCCGAAAAATATGGGTATGGGTTTCAACGACTACGAGGAGAGCAAGAACGTGCCGAAAGTAGTGGATATATCTCAACAGATTGAAGCAAAGGCAAAGCCAGTGTCGGTTAAGAAGCAGGAAAACCTTTGGAAGAAGCATGCTCGTACACGTGACAAGGAGAGGGAAAAGATAATTACCCCAGACGAGTTGCTGGCTATGAAGGCAGAGGCAGAAGGGCCACCGTTGGTGCTTCAAAAGGTAGTTGATATGAGAGGTCCCCAGGTTCGAGTTTTGACGAATCTACACAACCTGAATGCAGAGGAGAAGGCTATGGAAAGTGATGTACCCATGCCTGAGCTGCAGCACAATATCAGATTGCTAGTGGACTTAATAGAGCTTGATATACAAAAGATAGACAAGGATTTGAGTAATCAGAAGGAGTATGTGGTAGTGATGCAGCTGGAGAAGGAAATGCTCCAAAAGAAGGCAACACAGGAAAAGAAGCAGATCGATAACATGGAAGAAATTTTGAAGATTTTGGTTACTGTTGAGGAGGAGCATATTTCAGGAAGATTAACTTTGGAAATTCTTGCGAAGTTTGTGGCAGAATTGCAGAGGAAGTATGTCCAGGAGTACAAGATATGTAACTTATCTTGCATCGCATGTTCGTATGCACTTCCTTTGTTGATTAGAGTGTTCCAAGGATGGGATCCTCTCCAAAACCCATCATTTGGAGTTGATGTGATAACATTGTGGAAGAGCTTGTTGCAAGAAGATGAACAACATGTAATATTTGAGGATGCAGCTGCCCCTTATTCTCAGCTGGTCAATGAAGTTGTGTTTCCTGCTGTCAGAATAGTTGGTATAAATACATGGCAAGTGAGGGATCCGGAACCTATGCTTCGATTCCTAGAGTTATGGGAAAAGTTGCTACCATCGTCAGTTCTTCAGTCCCTGCTTGATATGATTGTGATACCAAAGTTATCTGAAGCTGTAAAATCGTGGGACCCTCTTCGAGAAACGATCCCAATTCATGTTTGGTTTCATCCCTTGCTTCCACTACTAGGACAGAAATTGGAAAGTCTCTATCAGGCCATCCGTGTGACATTAGGAAATGCCCTTCAACATTGGCATCCCGGTGATACGTCCGCTTACACCATTCTATCACCCTGGAAGACTGTTTTTGATGCTGCAAGTTGGGAACAACTTATCGTCAGGTCCATTCTTCCTAAACTGATAACTGTTATGCAGGAATTCCAGGTTAATCCTGTGAATAAGAAGCTTGATCAATTTTATGCGGTCATGGCATGGGCTTCAGTTGTGCCCATTCATCACATGGTCAGCTTGTTGGAGACTCACTTCTTCAGCAAATGGCATCAAGTTTTATATCATTGGCTATGTTCGAGTCCGAACTTTGAGGAGGTTATGGAATGGTATCTTGGATGGAAAGAGCTTATACCATCTGAACTTTTGGCTAATGAGTGTGTCCTTCACCTACTCAATGTTGGCCTTGATATGATGAACCGTGCTGTGGAAGGCTTGGAGGTGGTGCAACCTAGCGTGAAAAAAAACATAAGCTTCCTAAGGGCGTGTGAGCAGAAACAATTTGAGGCTCAGATAAAATCCGGGCTTGCTCAACAGCAGGCTGCCGCTGCAGATGGTGTGCCTGAGATGAGCTTGAAAGAAGTTATAGAGGCTTATGCGCAGGAGCATGGGCTGTTGTTTACACCTAAACCTGGAAGATTACACAATCATCATCAAGTATACAGCTTTGGAAGCGTTAGTGTAGTCGTGGACTCTTTAAATCAGAAGGTCTTAGCACATGTTCAGGGACAATGGTCTTTGGTATCTCTAGAACAGCTTTTACAGATGCAGAACATTCCTGGTCCGAGAAGGCACTGAAACTTGTTGGTAGGCTGAGACTCCCATTACCTGCAATATTTTTCTGTTTTAATGTTTTATGGTCTGAGAGTTTAGACTCATTATGTTGAACATAGAAAATTATTTTATAAATTCGTCTAAACTTAAGTGTCTTATTTTTTTGGTCTTTTTACCCATTTGTAGGCTCTGTTTATTATCCTGTTAGGTATTCAAGTGAAAGGTTTAGAACATAAAACTATTTTTCATCTATTTTTTTAAGAAGCGTTATTTCGAACATTAATTGCTGTGATAGTACAGACTACAGACACTCGAGGGCTTTGTATTTTGAAATTAGAGGTGATTATCGATTTTATCGTTATTAGAACCCTTTTTTTATTCCCACTCCTTCTCCTCTGCCACTGTATCACCATTGTCGTCACTAATTATCCACCCCCCCTCTCTTTCGAGTTTTATGATATTCAATGTCTTCCCCTCTTATCGATGTGTGTTGGGGTTATTTTGCATTTTATGACACTTAGGTTTTCAGATTGGTATTTGTGGAGAGTATTTGAGCTTTCTTGACTGGTTTGCGAGATAATGAGCGATAAGGCACCTTCTAGGATTTCTGCTTTTCTAGATTATGTCTACACATGTGGACTGTGGAGTTGTGTATTGGCTTTATAGTTGGTTTCTGATTGTATGTATATGTTTCACACTATGTTATTCGGACTCTTCGATAGTACCTCGCGTACCTATGCTGGACACAACACACTCCGACACTCGGACATGGGTAGAAGTAGAACACTCACACACTTCATTTTAGACCAAAAACCTTATTTTTTTTCCATAAAATAAACAAATCCAAATCCGACACTTGGACACACACCCGTGGTTTTGGATTTTTTTTTAACCGCGTCCGGGCAACATTGGTTTAACATAGTTAGTGACTTTGTTGCATTTTAATCTACGTAGGAAAAAAATCCATCCCACGTCATTTGGTTCAACTTTTTACCGAGCTTCATGAACATGGGATATTAAATGATTTTATTGTGAGTGATGTCACTTTGAACATGATTGGTATGAAGTGTAGGCGCGTTGGTGCTTACTCTTTGTTGTGTTGCCCTCTCCTCGGCATAAAAGACGAAATTGTCTTTATGCATCGTAATAATGTGGGAGAAAGGGAAAATCTCATTAGCGTTCTGGAATGTAAGATGATGCTAGCATGCTGGAATGATTTACCGGACGTTCTGGGTGTTCTGGCTATGTTAGGCAGCTTGTACAGCTATATATTTACTATGCTATTAAGATAAAAGAACCTTGTTGACATGAAAATCTTCATGGCGTTCTTTACAACTCCCTCCTTTTCTTTAACATGATGCCTTTTGTCTTTGGAGTCAGTGAGTTAACTATCAATTTAACCAAAAAATGGCATTTTAAAGAAAAATGTGAAACTTATACCGGTAGATTTGTAACGGAAAAAGCTTTTAGTAGAGTATATATTTGATGTGATTTATCCTTGTATGTTGAGGGATAGTGAAGATTTAAGTGTTTTGATGCACGATAAAGACATATACAAGAAAGTGCAGAATGTAGTAAAATATTTTGTTTCGACTTTTAAGTTTGATCTAGGGGCTGTATTCATATTTGTCTTTTGGTTGCATGTAAACTGCAGGCAAAGAGTAAACCTTTACGTTTCAAATATCCGAGATTTAACAATCAGCTACTTCACACCCAAGCCCATTGTTGGATCATGACGACGATGACTTTCCAAGCACCTCACCAGAACCTTCGGCATTGGATTGGGATAGCACGATCACGTATAGTGAGCCAGTTCAGAAGTTTCTTGAATTTGAGTGTCACATCAAGGAGAAGGAAATAGAGTCTCATTGTCTGAACGAAGCAGAACATACTCATTCTTTATCAGATTTTGTACAAAGTGAAGTTCCAAAGTTGGCTCTGATGGCTGCTCTGTAGGTCAATATCTTGTTCCCATAAGCTTGAGAGACAGATGGGGAAGTGCATGGGTATCCTTTTTTATGCTTGCTAACCGTAGTAGATGACTATTTTGTGCAGGAAAAAAAAAGACAAAATTTGTCCTTCATATTGTTTTGCTTGCATCATTAAAGATATTGTTTACACGGATTCGAAGCGATGTTGTTTTACAAAAGAGCTATTATCGTTATGTCAAGGGTACTGGCTCCCTTTTGGCTACAATAATACAAGTAAGTTTTCCAACACACTATTTGGTTTGTGTCTACATGATTTGGAATATGGCACACCCAACAAACTTTCTTCTTGTCTTGACAGTAATGCGGAGTAGTATATTTGTAGAAATTCTATCTAATTTTGCTTTATGATGTTATTAGGAGTTAAGGACTATCTTTCAAGGTGCTACCATATTGGACTTCTTGAAGACATGCCCATAAGTGATTACTCCGGTTGACTAGTTAAAGCCAACTTGATTGGCATGGGTCTGATTTCTAATCTGAATAGCTGAAGTACATTATTCCTTGTAAAGTGACAGAATGTATTTCATAACAATTAATTTAGTTAAACCCTTGTGATATTTAGCAGATGGTTTTTGCTTTTTCATAAAGTGAAGACACTTTTATTAACAGTTACCAATATGGATCCTAACTCACAAAATGCAGTTAATCTTACTACAAACTACTCCCCTTGTTCATTTCATTTTTATTTTCATACGTTTGTTCAACATATATGAGGAGTATTTTATCAAACATGTGGAAATGAAATGAATAGATGGAGTGGTATGAACATGCTGCTCTCTTTCTCTCCACGTCATTTGTTTACCTTTCGTTTTGGCACAAAGATCAAGATGAGACTGAGAAATACCCATTTACCCTCTCCAGGCCCGCCTAGCACGATTCATATCTCTGCATACTCGTCTGTCCTCGGGTCATTACGCTCACCACTACAATTTCTAGATACCACCAATCCACCACCTCTCTCCATCTCCGTTTTTAACACCTGAAATTCTCCATGTATATTTTCTTGATACAATCTTCATTTCCTCTCATTTTGTTTTCTCGGCTGAAAATATGATTGAATACTACCAATTCAATCTTGAAGTAGTTTATAAATGCGCGAGAATTATGCCTGAACACCACCACCAAGTCGCTGGTTGGAGGTTTCTGGCTGTGGTTGGATCTCTTCGCAGATTGCTATCAGGGATATGTTATTAGCCAGATACTTGCAGATAAGTAATCCAAAAAGGAAAGGTTAACGAATGAGTGAGGCGGCCTAAAGTGGATGTTGTTAACAATTGACCGTGATGGAGAATGTAGAAACTAATATTCTGATAGTTTTGATGTGCTGAACAGTCTTGATCTGTACTTTCCGAATCCTACATAACTAACAACGTAGTCTTTGATGCATGTTTTCTTATTTAACATTAAGCTAGAAATTCTGATTGAATCAAATATTAACACTATATTCGAACTATTAGATCAATGTTGGTTAGGCCGGTAGGTTTGCATGGATCGTCAGTTTTTCATCATATATGACCAGTGGGCAATTGGGTGTTAGAGGTTGATACTAAAGTATATCTCCTTAACTAAGATCTTTTTCTTTATGCAGCCAGAGTTGAAAGGTAAGGTATCTCCATTGGAAAAGCAGGGTCTTAGATATTTTACCCCAAGGGAGGTATGCCTTCTTTGTCCTTTTTACTCTACCCCTCTTTTCGGCTTCTTGTTCCTGGATTTTGTCCTGATTGACGAGTCAATTATTTCTTCATTTTGCTAGGTGGCTAATCTGCATTCTTTCCCTAAGGAATTCGGTTTCCCTGATCATATAAGCATTAGACATCGGTATGTATTATGCAATATATTTTTTTTAATGATACTCAAGGTATCAGAATTGAATCTGTACTCAAAGCTTCTCTTAGCAATGACAAAAGGGAAGGCTTACATAATGAGAGTAGAGGAAAAGACACACAACGTATGATGCGTTATGACGAATCAAGTCTTCTCTCTCAAACATCTGTGTTACACTTCAGACTTTGAACATAGTTAAAATTTATTACTTAAAGACATGTCCCCACCCCTGCATCCCCAGTTCAGAAGTGGATCCCAATTTCTCAAAAGTTGAGTAATGCCTAGTCCTACACTTGCATATTCATCTGTACCCGCCACTATACCTGAGTCCGAGTCATTGACAGAGTGCTGTATTTGCTTTATAAACCTGAATAACAAGTGTGCTATTAACTCCCTGCAGTTACGCGTTGCTTGGTAACAGTTTAAGCATAGCAGTGGTCGCGCCCTTGATCAAGTACCTGGTGTCGGAGCCTTTGGAGCGGGACATTCCGCCTTAACCACGCCCATCATTTAGACTATCCATGGCCCTATGAAAGTTGTAGATTTCCCTATTCAGTCTAAGATAACACTGCAGTAGAGATGATAGATTTTTCCTATCATTCATTCTTAGACCTTACTTTTGGGGAGATTTCATCCTCAAGGCGTCTAATTGTAAGCGAGCCCGTTTTTGTGTTGGTTAATCCTGTAGTCCAGTCTTGTACCTTAGTTCTGTTTTATTTATTTTTGTTTTTGATTTGCAGGGATTGTTTTCAAAAATCATTATTCTTCTGATAATAATTACTTACTAGTTTTACCCCCGTTCAAATTGCACGGGTTTGTTTTTCGAACATTGTTTTTATCAAATATTTAATAAAATGAATAATAATGTTAAATTTCGAAATTCACAGGCGCAAACATAGAATGTTTCATATAAAATATTAAACCCAACACATTAACATTCTTGTATCAAACTTGAAATAAGTATTAAAAAAATAATTAAAACATTCTATATAAAAAATACTAAATTAAAAAATTATATAAAAAACTTGATGTTTATAATTACTAAATTAAAGGTGATGTAAGTATTGATATTATTTAAGCGATAATAAAAAAAACTTGACTTATTTTTTGGATAAATTATATATTTCAATTGTAAGACGGATAGCATACACCAATTCTGACCTGCTTTCTGAGATTGTTCCGCGTGAGTCACCTGACTTATTTCCGATATGACCAATATTATAAATTAATCTGTTTGATTGTGTTAAAATAAACTACATTTTAATAAAGTGAATATTTAATAATTTGATAATTTTTCACCAATTAGTATTCACTTCGTTAAACTGTAATTTATTTTGTTTATATTTTTATCTATAATTTTGTAAACTGGTATGGTTATAAATATATATTATATAATTAAATTATAAGTATATCTATATTATTATTAATATAAATATTATTTTCCAATGAAACTGACATGACTAATCAACAATAATCTACGATTATATCATCCTTCAATAGAAGGAGAGTATCTTTAGTTACATGAGTATTTTCTTACTAATTTGTAAAGTGGGGAAAATGATATATGAAATGATTTTTTAATTTACATTTGATACAAAATCAATGATCCTAAAATAAATGTGTACTAAATTTTCACTGGAATTATCCATAAAGATGAAAATAAAAAATTAAAGGTACAAATCATTGTGTAAATATTACTCATATTTTAATTAAATGAAGTTAGAAAGTTAGTGGGTCATTGTATACATGATGAGGTGGCTTCACCAAATGGCTCTAAATGTTTGTGTTTTAATAGAAGGAAGATTTGATCTTATAATATATGAGCCGTACACTTGTACTCAGTTCATGAACTATACACATGTTGTAATCCCCTAATACTTCCCCTAATACTAAAAGAATAAGCAATCTCACAAATTTTCCCTCCAAAAAGCATCTTTTTAAATAAGGTAACTAATAACAATTAAGTATATTAACTAAATAAGAAAATTAATAATTATATTAATTTATTTCATTTAATTGTTATCTTTTTCATTGAAATTAATCTTTTCATCACATTATATTATTTTCACTAAATTCTAAAAAAGAATATTTTAATTAAAAAGTTTTAAAATCTACTCTATACTAAAGCAGAAACATATAAATGTTTCTGATTAGATGCTGAATTTCAGGAAAACGTAAAGCAAATTGACCCCACTATCTATTCTCTAATTAATTACTCTATTTCATCATTTTATTCTCTCATCCTTACTTATTTCATGGAAATTAATTCTAGGAATCTCCACTTCAGTTATATTCTACAAATATTTACATTTTAGAAGTTATACAACTTTATTGTATACAACAACTACATACAAACGACTATGCAAAAATTAAATGAAATATTTTTTAAAAAAAAAACTTCATGATAATCACCGTCCTGACTTCTAACTGTTAATCTCATATCATATCATTCCTGTACACCAAAATAAAAAGTAGATTAACGAAAATAATATTAATAATAGCCAACTACGAGAGGAGTTTTTTAAGGATTAAAAAAAATCATTATTGTCTTTTAAAACGAAGAGTGTGAGACAGATTCATTATCATTATGTAAGACAGTCGGAACTTCGAAAAATAGGATTAAAGAGTTAATTACGTCTTTTTGTTGAAAAAAGAAATTAGTATGAAATATAACACCGCAATACACATCGAGTAGGGCATTTTACATTTTACAATATTCGAACCTTTTACACAATGTGTTTACATATAAGAGTTTAAAAGCGCATACACAATACTTAGCATTTTATGTTTCACAATATTATCACTAAACAAATTAACAGAACAAGGTTACATATAAGAGTTCATAAAATATAAGTTGATTTACAATGTCATCTTTTCATACTTACAATTCATAATTTCCTTTTCTTTATTAAGGTAAAAAATGAATAATCATCAATGTTCACTAACAGTTTATTAAAAAAATCAACTTTAAAAGAACAATAAACATCAGATGAAAGGTCACTAAAAAATTTATAGAAAATCATATATAATCTTTTGAAATCAGTCCAAATTTTTAAATGGTATGTAACAAAAATAGTGAGAAATTTACAAAAAGTAACTTAAAATAATAGATTTGTATAAAAAAACATGAAAGAAACATATAAGAAAAAAACAACTAACAAAAAATAGGAACATACATTTATAAATTCTTTCGTATATATATAAATGGTGGTCGACACATTAAGTAAAGATGACGGAGATTCGATTTGAGTAAATATGAGGGAGATTGTGAGAGTAAGGGACGTGGGATATTAGAAAGGAGAGTGAGCGGCTGTTAGAGAGGGAGTGAACTAAATGTGAGAGATTTTTAGGGTTGTTGTAACGAGAGGATGCTTATTGAGGACGCACATTATTAGCTTTCAATGGAGGATAAGTTTTAAGTTTTAATGGGCCGACAATAATGGGTTTGAATGACCGTGAAAAAGAAGGGCTTGCTTGAATGAGTTATAAATCGGACTAATGATAATTTTCAATGGCAAGTTTATGTAATTGTCACATAAAGGTGATGTTTAATTTATTATTTTTATTAATAACTACGGAGTATATTACAAAGATAACCATATTCGTATTTACTGGGTACTTCTATATATTAGGTGCAACGAGACGATAAGTAAGGCGAGTGTCACCTGCCTATGTTCATATCCTATTCAATTGGGTATTTCTATCACACCACTTACTCACTTGGGCCCACCAACACAGGTTCATAAAAAAGTCTTATATTGAGATTGAAACTAGTGCTATGGTGATGTTTAGAAATTTAAAAACATTGATCAATCACGTAGTTTATGCTATCGTACCAGATTGATAATAACATATTTAGAGACTTGCGTACCTAAGTGTTTATAAGTCAAAGTCAATCCTTATCTCAAGTGAACATTTATCTTCCAAACCCGTCTTTAATCATGGATAGCTTTGTGTGGCGATTCCCAAGGTTATAACTTCTATATATTAGGTGCAACGAGACGATAAGTAAGGCGAGTGTCACCTGCCTATGTTCATATCCTATTCAATTGGGTATTTCTATCACACCACTTACTCACTTGGGCCCACCAACACAGGTTCATAAAAAAGTCTTATATTGAGATTGAAACTAGTGCTATGGTGATGTTTAGAAATTTAAAAACATTGATCAATCACGTAGTTTATGCTATCGTACCAGATTGATAATAACAGATTTAGAGACTTGCGTACCTAAGTGTTTATAAGTCAAAGTCAATCCTTATCTCAAGTGAACATTTATCTTCCAAACCCGTCTTTAATCATGGATAGCTTTGTGTGGCGATTCCCAAGGTTATAAGCAAACAAGGTATGAAGCTATTGATTTGCGACAAGAATAAGCGTACATCGAATATGACATCCGATGTAGTTTACAATGAAATTTTCGAGTATTTGTAATGTTTTAGATTACGTATACACTTTGTAACATAATTTGCATCATATTGTACTAATTATTAACTAAAATTATATTTACATTTAATCTCCAATTGTGGACTATTTATACTCCCACGATATTAAATAGTTAATCACGCTCATGTATATATTTCTGTATCTAATGATAGTGTCTGCTATTACGACCCATGCATTTTTTTTGCACGGATTTAAAACTAGTGTTAAATTAATTTCATTATCACACTTTGTAACATACTTTGGATGTTAGTGATTACGAAGTAGTAAATTATATCATACGTATGTCGAATATCTATTACTTGTACAAGCTTATTTATATTACGTCATAGAATATATAATCACTCTTCTTTATATACTTCTGTATCGATAAGAGCGTATGTTATTATGACCCGTGCATTTTTTGCACGGGTTTAAAACTAGTCTTCATTATATAAAAGTGAAAACATTTAGAGCAATTCTATTGACTCCTTGATTTAAGGAGAAAAAAATTCACTTTCCTAAAGGTGGTCCCATACACAATTGGATCAGATTTTATTTTGATTTTGATTTTACTCATTCAATTTAACCTTTACAAATACAAATTTAACAGCTTATAATATTTTTTTTGTTTTTTGTTAAGGTATACAATTGCATCAAGTAACTTAATTAGTTTTCTTACCTTATCAAAAAAGAAAAAAAAAATCAGGTAACTTAATTATATGTACGCGAAGTATCGTTTATTCCTAAGAAATCGTCGTGAGTTATTCATAAAAAGTCCGTAGCAATTAGTAACTTAAGTTATACATACGTCGAATTAGTTGTGATTATTTATATTGTCACAAGTTTAAACACTTAATAACCATTATTTATATGCTCTATGTATCAAATGAAAACACGTGTTATTACAACCCGTGAATTTTTTTGCACGGGTTTAAAACTAGTTTTTATATAAAACTATAAATTAAATATTTTTGATACTATTATTTAAGAATAGCTTGATTCATATTACGTATAAAACAAAATTATAAATAGTTTTTATTATTTTCGTGACAAAAAAAATTGAGAAATTTTATAAATTACGATCACTAGCTTTGTGGTATAAAAAATATTTTCTGTAAAATATAAACTTTGACACGCTACTCAGTTTTCTTAATTAATTTTCAGTTTCAACTTTTTATTTCTAAAATCAAAATGCACTGACAAGAAAAATGAAAACTAATGAGATACAACTATTATCTAAGTAATTTATTAAAAATAAAAAAACTCTATATACCGTGCATTTATGCACGGAATCAAAGCTAGTTATAACATCAAGCCCAATGGTTTGGCTTAGGCACTTGCAATTTTAAGAAATTACAAGCTAGTGTCTAAACCATTGCACAACTTCATGTAGAATAGCTTAAACTAAGTAACCAGCTTCATTAAGCTAGTAGCTTAAATGACCCTGCCACAAAAATATAACCAATAAAAACTATTTTATTGGGTCAAGCTAGTTAAAATTTAAGCTAAACTTTTGAAAAAAAATTAGTAACTCAAAAATAAGCTAACTCAAAATAAGATGTGTCAATGGTACGCTAGTTGCAACGAGTTTACCATTGAATTTGTGGCATTTTTGGTAAATACACTATCTTCCCTTCTCTTTCTTTACTTCGCATAGTAACATACTACTAACACTATTATAAACATCAATTCTTATATGCTTTTCTTAAATTCAATGTAAGCGTAGACATTAAAAATATGTCTAGTAAAGTCAAAGTCAAAATATTGACATTTTATTTAAAATTGGGTCAAAGTCTTTACATGTCAAATAAACTACCAACAACTACAAAACGAAGAGTACCAAGCCCAATACATAAGGAGACTACCAAATTCATTTAGGGTGGAAACCAAACCCTTCATTTTTTTTAAATACAACCATTAGCTATTATTTTGAGATTATTAATCACAAAATCACAAAAGAAAAACCGTACTAGAGAAACAAGGTCTCTCTACAAAGAAAACCTCTCTACAAAAACCTCCTAAAAAGAAAACATCTAGAGAACGACTACTATTCGATCTGACATCAAGCATCCAATGCAATCATTTGAAGATGAATAATCAAATAAAAAAGGAGTACAAAATCTTCAAATCAAGGTCATTCTTTAACTCCATCAACATATCCAGAAGTGCGGAGATTGAATCAGTAAATTAACTAGAAGATTGTACCCGAAACTATTCAAATTAATAAATTTATTTTGTTGCATTCTTTTGTATTTTCTTTACTTATTTGCATATTTACACGAATTTGTTGCTACAAATTTTGCACGACATCTCTTTTTAGGCATAATCAAGTTTAACAACAATCTTTTCAATGGTCTCCAAGAAGATCTCCACCATTTCGAAGAGGATGACATCCAAATCTGGTGACGAAAGTTCAACTCGCCTCGTGCACCCTTTAATGAACAACCTATCAGTGTTTCCACAAGGAGTAGGACCAGATCCACCCTCATTCGTGTTGCTGCAACGATACTCAGTTCTGCGTTTGTGCCTATGAGGCCCCGCAAATCAGGCGTTGTCGTCGATGCTTAGAGGAAATCACATGGTGCCGAAGACTCTAGGCCATATGAATATCATGTGTTCGGTTTATTTTCCCACGTCCAAGTGGACCAGCCTAAGTTTTTCCCACGCACCAACATTATTTCAGGAGAAGGCGCGACGCTTCGGAGAAGAGGATTGCTCACGCTAGTCCGTTGTCCAGACCATTCACCATGGAGGATAGCCAAAGTATGATTGGTTCGTCTCTGTCTTCACCACAAAGGACTAATCAGGAGACGTCAAGCCAGTGGTCATATTTCATGGTGGCACATGTCATCGTCATTAGACTAACACAATAGAAGAACAACTCAATAAAATGAAAGCCCTTCTTGACTAACTCAAGAAGGATGATGAGGAAAAGACCAAACAGATCGCTGGCTTGACGAAAAAGTTGGAAAAGCGACATGCGTCGTCATATCTTAGTGACAAGAGTGACCATGACAGCGATATCGGCGATGATAGTAGAAAGTTAAGTAAATCAGTTCCTGCTGAGGGCTTGCAGGAGATGATATCGAAGGCCTTCAAAAATTAATTCGGAGAAAGCTTTAATTTAGGCAATAACCGTTATATCAAGCCATATAGCATGAGGATTGACTGCACGAGGATGCCCACCGGCTATCAACCGTCGAAGTTTCAGCAGTTTGACTAACCCCAAGCAATAGATTGCTCATTTGATTGAAACTTGAAACACTGTAGGTTCCGAGAGAAATATCTTAGTCAAGCAATTCATCCAATATTTAAAGGGCATTGCTTTTGATTAGTATACAGATCTGAGTGTTGAGTCAATTGACAATTGGGACCAAATGGTGAAAGTGCTCCTGAATCGCTTCTACACTACCAGGCGTACTGTAAGCATGACAGAACTCACTAATACGTAGAAATGAAAGGAGAAACCTGTCATCGACTACATCAATAGGTGGCGCGCGTTAAGCCCGGAGTCTAAGAACCGTTTTACGGAGACATCCCCCGTTGAAATGTGCATACATCAAAAGAATTTGGATTTGGTCTAAATTCTTCAGTGTATCAAGCAAAGGACGTTCCAAGAGCTAGCCACTCAAGCCCATGACATGGAGATTACTATCGCTAGCCATGGACGTTCCAAGAAGGCCGATAAGGCGCCTAAGGGCCCTTCAAAGGAGGTCATGTCAGTTTCTACGTCGAATCCGGTAAAAATATCGGCGCGACCTAAAACAGACAAGAGGTGATGACCTATTCAAAGGATACACAAAACTCACAACCTAATTTAAAAGAGCTCGAGAAAAAGAAGTTTCTTTTCCGGATTCTGACCTAGCTGGGATGTTAGACTATCTTTTGGGAAAAAGGATAATTGAGCTTCCTTAGTCTAAACGACCAAATGAAGTCGGGCGTACGGCCGATCCGAAGTATTGCAAATATCATAGGGTTGTGAGTCATCTGTTGGAGAAGTGCATAACCATCAAAGAGAAAATAATGCAATTAGCTGAAGACGATTCTTTTGGATCTAGATGATGTCGCTGAATCAAATTGCATCGTAGCTCTGGTGAATATCAAAGGTGATAATCCATACCCTTCTTATGCTCTCAAAGAATGTTACAGTGATTTAGTTTGGAACTCTAGAGTCAGTCGTCGTCATGCCTGCAGAGCCTGAATCTATCACGGCATCAACATTTGCCGTTGAACTCAAGAGGATGCCAATGAAGGGTGGACCCTTGTGACTAGGCGCGATGAAGGAAGAAAAACAATCAACAACCACAACATCAAAGCTGCAGATCAACTCATCATAAAGAAAAAAGATTTTTGCATAACAAGGAAAGGAGAAATATTGTGAAGTCTCCGCTAGAAGTCACGACGCCAAAGAAAATAAAGTCAAACTTATGTCAAGTTATGACGTTAGAGGACTATTTTAATTTCCCAAGTCACACCTTGGTCAAGTTTCTATGAACACCGCGTCTTCAACCGTTGTCGGAGAAGATCACAATGAAAATGATTCGACTAAAGAAACCTTCCCAGATTCGGGTAATGGTGCAAAGATTGATGCAATCTTAAAAAGAATTGTCAGCGCGTATGAGATGACAACTAATGTTCCACTTGCTACAAATTTGGCCCGCTCGACAGTTTGGGAAAAAGGAAAGAGATTGTCTAGATGAAGTTAACATCTTGTTCTCAATGAAAAACGCCAAGTACGTCACTGTTCACTGACATTGGAGAAAAGAGGCAAAGAAATCAGTGTAACACCCCTGAACTTTGGCTAAATTTAAACGAATTTTTAAATACAAAACTTGCCTAAAATACACAGATGTTATAGTTAATATACAAAGTTTCCAAAGTACATCCGTAATAAATCTACACATTACAATGCAACAACGGAAGCAGTTAACACATTTGGACTTCTAATGACTCCAGTTGTACTTTCAACTCTATCTGAACCTACAACTATACCCAGAACAATAAAGAGGTACATGTTCCAGAGGGGGTACGATCCAAAATATTAAGGACGTCAGCAAATCTGAGTAAGGAGTTTAAGAAGCAACAATTTACAAAACAATAATATAAGATGAAATAAGATTTAAAACAAGAGACCAGATTAACAGAAATAAATTCCAAAACCTGAAACTAGAATTGATAGAATCATTGTACGTAAGTCCAAAAATCATATTGAAACTCGAACAAAACATCTTTTAACCACCTGTGTGCCAAGGTCTTACCCTTTTGACGGTGTAGAGGTACCACATGTGCTTAGTCCGACTCATAATAGTGCGCACCTCTCACATTTGGACAGCCAGTAGGATGAAGCTCCAAAAGGAGAAAGTATAACTACCTAGCGAGAGGGGGCCGGGGCCATACAATCCCCACCCAAATGGAGTTCAGGCCAAGAGTTTAGATTTCGGGACAAAATCCTAGGAACGTCTCAGACAACCTTAAACCCTCTAAACAAGTAGAACTCCCAGAGTCTGCAACCAAATCAAAAAACGGCTTACGGCAAAATCATTCCAATGTATGACCCAGTGTCACGAGAAATCATTATTCACAAGTACTAGTAAAAATTCACCGTTTCGAAAATAATGTAGAAAATAGTTTCAAATAACAAACTAAATGCTCTAATTTTTATAAGAAAAGAGTAAAAGTCCTTACCTGGAAAGGAATCACCCAAAACGCGAGCTCCTAGCTAATACATATCATGGATGGACTCGGAGTCTACATTATTATTAACCACGACAAATTAAATAAATACAATTCATGCTAAAGACCTTTACATACACTCTATTCATGTTCGTAATATGACCTCGTCAAGTTTAATAACTAATTATTTACTTAATGCAAATTATCTATTCCCAAAAATAATAAAGTATTTACTCATACAACTCACCGCTATTCTCGAGATCTAACTTATGAAACACCATCCTCATATGCCCAACCAATCCATAATCAACAAATCTCATAATACCCCGAACCAACTTAACATATATAATTTAAACCAACTCCGTCCTAGAACGCTCATATAAATTCGGTAACAAACCTGATGGACTACAACTAGGGATGGCAACACTACAAGAAAACAGCATTCAGGCGACCTAAGTTGGCGACTGAATTTAGTCGGCAAAATGAATTTGGCGACTGAAATCAGCCGCCAAGGCCCAGTCGCAGGCCTTAATCGCCAAATAGAATTCGGGCGACTGATTTCAGTCGCCAAATTTGGCTCCTGATAAAAGCGTCGCCAAATTGTCAAAATGGCGACTGAATTCAGTCGCCCAATTGACGACTGTTTGTAAAGTAGTCGCCAAATTGGCGACTGAAATCACCCTCCTATTGACAATTTCAGTCGCCAAATTGGCGACTGCTTGGGTCATTCGGTCGCTAAATTGGCGACTGAATTCAGTCGCCATGAGTCTGAATTTATGAGACCCGAAAGGGTATGGGTGTAGATGCCTCGAATCTACACCTTCCGCCAACCACCCAGTTATTATTGGGCCACATGTTTGATACGCGGAACGATTTATGACAATTCATAAAGTTTATCGTCAAGTGATAGCTCAAACACTCTTGTCTATCCCTTGGTCGTCATCTACGTGCCGATACGGTCGTTTTGACAGTCATTAGAGTAAATTTCGAGTCCGGGTAAAAAACCACTTCATTTTCTATAAACGGTCTTTTAAAACCTTGTCAGAAAGCTCGAGAATATTTCTGATATTTTAATGTTTCAAAACTTATCCATTTTGGTAAAATATATCCGTATTTTATGGAAGAGTATTCAAAATCTACCGCAGTTCCATAATAGAAATGCGTAAATCTTTTGTTTATGGTAGAAAACTGCTCGGGAAATGACGCAGCAGGAGCCGCGCCTCTTCCAAGAGTCACAGTGCCTGCTGCGCCTCTTCTCCAGCTCGTTTTGCCTGTTTCTGGAATATTTTTTAGATTTCTTTCCGTGTTCGAGTTATTCCAAAACTCTTCGGATTTCTTCCTATAAAAGAAGAGGTTCGTGCACACTTTCAAGGCACGCGAGTGTTCTGCCCCTTCTCTTCTCTCTCTTTGCATTCTAGACCTTGCTCTAAGCATTTTGACAACAACGTGCTTGATCAATCGACCACGTAAGCTCAGATCCTTCTTGGTTCCCGTCACGTTATTGCATTAACCTACCAATTTGATCAACTCAACAATAATCAATCTTAACTAATCAATCGTTCCTCTTACGAGGTCACTTTCTTTGCATTCGAGTCAAGTTGTCGCTAAATCGTAACTTTAGTTCATATCTCGTTTCGTCTACATATAAGTGTGATGGTGTAATAATCCCGTCTTGTAATTTTAAATTTTGTATTTTATTTTATTTCATCTTATGTAAGATTCATGTCGGATTCATGTTAAAACAGTTTTCAAATCTTGATGTTTAGTCTTTCGTAAACTACCTTTTAACATTACTTCATATTTATTTATCTAGTTCTTTGATTTAGATCCCTAATAGTCGATATTAGTGGGTTTTTGTCACCTTTAATTCGAGATCGTGACTTAAAAGGTTAGATTCGTTCATATCCAATCCTTAGACTCGTGTTTGATATAGTTTAGTATAGTTAAAATTAATTAAATCACTTTCACTTGACTTGTAGTTCCGTAATAAATCGTAAATCACCAACGAGTATTAACTGATTGCGATTCTGGCTTCACAGCCAGAACCCAACTCAGGAACAGACGCACAAACCCCTGCGCCTCTTCCAGAGGACGCAGTGTCTGCTGCGCCTGTTCTGGGCTGGTTTCTTTCTCTGAACTCTCTGGTTCGCTTCGGCGTAGTTTAATTCGTTAAGTTAATGACTATTAATTGTATCACACTGTTAATCTGATTCGTTTTAGTTTTATTAATTCTTTTCCTTTTTTTCAAATCTTTCAAACATATTTCCGAATAGATCATGAAATCCATTGTAATTTTTGTTCTTTTGTAATTAATTTCAATCTCTTGTAATCATTGTATGATTTAATTAATTGTCTTCTCACATGCAATTGAATCTTAAATCCCTATTCGACTCAATTAACTGCTAAACTACATGTTCAACCGACATAGTTAATTCACATGTTATGATTAAAACGTGGATATTGCATTGCATGCATATAACCGACAACAAATCGATAACAGAAGAGTTTCCCTAATCATAAGTAGAGGCCGCTATCGAGGCGTGCGGGATTAGGTGTTTGATTAAAGAACTTCATAATATGTACCATCACCCCTTACTACAGATCTATGTGAACATCCGTGTTCATTGGCATCCACGAGAGTCATTTTAGACATAGAATGCTAAGGGCAACGAGTTCTTAGTGTTCATGTCATTCCTTTGTGTCTTGACATGACATGAAGTATTCGAACGGTTCCAACTTCCCACAAAAGTTGGTGGCAACTCCACAAATGCGTGTTTTCACGCTTGTCCCTCGTTTCTCCATATGTGGTATCTCGTGTATCACAGTTTGGAAATGATCGCGAAACCCGTGTATCACAATGGGTCAGGTCTGGGTCTTAGTCAAATATTCCGGATTCGGGTCTGGGTCTGGGTCTGATTTATGGAACCCGGACCCATCCCGTAGACCAGTTATGGAACCCTTGTTAGGTGTAATGGTTTTTTTTAATGTTGATTTGTTTACTGACATTACACGTTTTATATAATGATTGATTTGTGTAATGTATTACTGGCTAGTTATTGCTAGAAGCTCGTAGTTTTTGCAAAGGTGCACAGTTTTCCTAGACCCGCGGGTAGACCTCACCCGACCCTGGACCTGGTAGGTATGGATATGGTTCCTTTGATTTTGGACCTTAGAGGGTATGGGTCTAAGATAGGTGAGACGGGTCCGAGTCCGGGTCCTTTTTGAGCCGACCCTTTACAATCCCTAAGTACAAATGAACATAGACAATATTACACGATTATCCTTTTGGTTTTGTACAACTTACATGTTCAACCCAATATGCCCTCTAAACCTACTAATTTATTTCATTAATCAACAACATATATACTTCCCACCAAAACCCCAAATACGAGATAACCAAAGGCTTGTAGATAGCCTTAACACACGACCTAAAACCTGGGTTATTTCGCCTTGTCGACCATAAAAACCAAAACAACCCGCAAATAACATACTAAGACAAGATATAAGTATAGGAAACCGACTTGTTCTATATGACTCATACATAGACGTCGGTGACTTGCCGTAACAGATCAAAAACAAATAAATGTTAGGTTCATATACCTACTCATAAGACACTTCTTATTATTAACTAATTAATTCTTTAATTAGTTTCCAAGATCTAGTGCATGCAAAATAAATAAAACAAGATAAGAAGAAAATTGTTCCTCACAATGTTGCTTTGGACGTGTAAGGGCACAAGAACAAGACTCCTTCTTGTTCTTGTTCTTGTTCTTGAGCTTAAGATAAGTGGATGAATCTCCTAGTTCCAAGTATAGGAACTCTCCTTGTTGATGCACCTAGACTATCCCAAATCATTATGATATTACAATACTAGTGTAATACAATAGTAGCGCTTAATAATAAGTCTAATATCATTATCACTACTCTTAGTAACAATCTCAAGATATTAGAAATATGAGAACTTGTGTTTGTGTGAAACTTCTTAAGTTTCTAGTGTGAGAAAATGAATTAACAACATATGTTAATTAGAATCTGAGATGACTAGTAGTAATCAAGAAGAAAAGCGTCTCCTTATTTCTATTACTATGACCAGCCACCCCATAAGAGAAGGTGAGCATGCTTAACTTTTTGTCTTTACAATGTTGTAGCTAGGAGTCTAGGTGTAGGTAGTGATCATGTTGTCTAATTCTTAATTAGAGCAACAATTAAAGCCTAAACACCTACCATATAACCCCTAAAGCCGGATTCCATTTAATAACATGGGTGTCCCTTTTATCTTGTAATTTTGTCATTTGTCACACATGTGATATGTGACATGTGACATGTGACATGAACTTATCTTATAAATGTGCATTTAACTAATTTAAATGCAATTTCATAACAAATAAATTATACCTAACATTTTAAGTAATAATTTATAATCACACACATATATAAATGGGTCATCTCATATTTGGTTAATATAATCTACAACTAATTGTAATCATAATCAACCAATCATGCTTATCTCAAATGTTTCATAAACATTAAGCATTCTTAGTAATATAACAATTAAATTACCAAATTGAATCTTATTTAATCATATTACAATAAGATATGATTCTCACTTATAATATAAACTTGTTCTATTTAAGGGATTAATTAATCTGTATCTACATACAATTAATTAACTTCATGATTAGGGAATCGTCCTTTCGGTGTGACCTCAAGGGATCAACTGATCACCACTCTAGTAAGCCAATCATTACCGATTAATGTGGACCATTTGACTATAATGTTAATCATCCCTTTGTATTTTTGCTAATGAGATTTAATTAAGTGATCGCACTATTGTTGAGACACTTACTCCAACAATAAATATAACTTGTCGTCCAGCCATGTCCTCGACTACAAAACACTCTAAAAATGCTCTGAAACAAATCTCGACAAGGACCCATCAACTTACTGTTATGTACTCCCTCGAGTGACACAACGATGACACGAAACCAAGGCTCAGACCTAGCCTAACTCTCACGACCAACAACTCCCTAAACTCGCACTATTTACCACGTCTCAAGCATTGCTTATATTATTTTTTTAAATCATCAAACAAGATTGAGTAGATTGACATAATATCAAAAATGAATTATGGTACCTTAACGTATGAAGAGTGATACGGTAAAGCACATATGGCGTCCGTGGTTTGAAAGAGGCAGGGTAGACCAAGGGTTAACATAAGGCGTATTCCGAACTGAATAGGAAAGCAACTGATGATGAGGTTTTATTATATAAGAAGAGTCTTGTAGGGTTTCACGGCTCTTTGCTTGTGATTTCTTGTGATTTTTTAGTTTACTATAATTGGGTATTATCAATGAAGTTAGGCCCTTAGCTAGCGAGGTTAACGATTTTAGTTTTTATGGCTAGGATTCTAGGAATACCCTTTCCCTTGTTTGAGATTTTTTATTTATTATTATATACATTATTCCACTAATATATTTATAATTCTATCGAGTACTCACACTAAGAGGGTTCATGAAAAACTAATTACGTTCCAGAAATATCGGGTATTACAGTCAGTTTTTAACCGCATTGATAGCTCAAAGATGCAGAAGAGGCGTCGAAGAAGACAAAAAAAGTCTTCGAAGACCAAAGTAGAAGTCGACTTCGACAAAGATATCCATAATGTCATTCCCTCACAAATTAAGTGTCATTATGAGTTGGAAGTAACCTTGGATAGTTCACTCAAAGTAAAAAAAAACGTACGAACGTCTTCAAAAACCCGCACAAGAAGTCGAGTTAATGGAAAATTGTTCGGGATTTTGTCTCACCTAACCATATGACGGTACGAGCATACCCAAATTCTGATGATGAGATATAGGTGGTGAAACTTCAAAAAATCTTGATGTCGGGGTCCAAGCAACTGTTGATGACTTAAAGGAAATCAACATAGGCACAAGCAAGGAGCCTCGACCCATCTATATAAGCGTCCTTCTAACGGATCAAGAGCAAATAGAGTATGTCAATATTCTCTCATAACATAATATGTGTTCGTCTGGAGCTACAAAAAAATGTATGGTTTAAGTCCAAGGGTTTCAGTTCATCGACTTGCCATAAAGAAAAGTGTTTATCCAAAGAAGCAACCACGTAGACGATTTCGGTTAGAAATGCTGCCGCAAATTGTAACGGATGTTAAAAAATTGATCGATGCAGGCTTCACTCGAGAGGTCAAGTATCCGACGTGGATTTCTAACAGTTCCACTGAAAAAAAAAATGAACAACTCCGTATTTGTGGCGACGTTCGAGATTTGAACGATGTGTGTCAAAAGATGATTTTTCACTTCCCGTTAGGGAGATTATGATTGATGCCACTACTGGACATGAGGCATTTTCATTCATGGATTGCACCGTTGGGTATAATCAAATCCAAATGGCGCCAGAAGGCGAAGAGGCTGTTGCGTTTCGTAAACCTAAGAGGATTTTTTGCTACAAAGTAATGCCCTTTGGCTTGAAGAACAAGGGAGCTACGCATCAACGGGCTATGCATAACATTTTCGATGATATGGTGCATGCTATTGTCGAGTGACTATTTGGTCGTCAAATCCAAGAAGAGAATCGACCATGTGAAAGACCTTTGAATGGTTTTTGAGCGACTACGAAACTGCAAACTCAAGATAAATACTTGATAAGACGATAATTACTCATATTTATACCCCTTATTTATATATTTTTACGACCGTGTATCATATTGTTTGAGATACTTGTTATACGTTTGCTAAATGCAACACTTTTACCTATCCAATATTATTTTAATCGTAGATGACTTAAATTGGAAATATTTTGGATTAACAAGTAATGGGCCGAGGAAAGAGGATCGAGTTGAAAGCAACGTGCTTTAGGGCTCGAGATAAGATGTCCCGAAACAAGACAAGGTCTACGTACAAACCAAGCAAAAAAAGATCCAAATACGATTGGATTAGTTGAGCAAAGACATAAGCAATGAAAATGGGCTAGTGAACATAAGGATAAGAAGTGGCAGCCCACTAATATTGCCAAGATGACCTACGTGTGAACAAAGACCAAAAAAATAACATCACTACAACTAGGAAGAATAAGAAGACGAAGTATTGAAGAAACTACTGGAAGCTAGCAACTAACGACGATGAAGATGGAAATTCTACTCCGTCTCAAATTTAATCTCTCCCTATATTTTATTCACAAAATATATCTTTTATCTTTCCGAAATCGATTCCGAGTCTGTCACAAACACCGACCCTAATTGGTATAAATACCCATGTTCTCATCAGAAAAGGGCATCTAATTACCCACATATTTTCATATAATTTGAGTACCTTTAGTTGATTAGTTCAAATTACAAAACAACCCCCCCTAATGGTATATATTAGTAAACTTAGCTAACGTCTAACTTAAATGCGTAAAAAAGTAATTGTACGTACTAACTAATAGTCGACTTTAACCTTGAATAACTAGTATGTCCGTAGGATCGACCCTTACATATTCTATACTATATAAATTTAATAATATATTTATGATGAAGGTAAGGTAAATAAATAATTAATTTGTATACGCAAACGACACGTATCAATACTTTGAAGTGTGACTTTGGGGTTAACTCCGGCAGGTTTTTGGGCTCCATCTTACGTCACAGAGGAATAGATATAGATCAGTCCAAAATCAAGCGAATAAAGGACATGTCTGAGTCATCCACTCTCAAAGACCTCCTAGTCTCCAAGGGCGTTTAGCTTACATACGCTGATTCATCTACAACTTGGCAGGACAATATCATCCATTCAGTCATTTGATGAAAAAGGGTGCTGCTTTTGAGTGGGGGAGTCTTGTCGAAAAGCATTCAAAAGTATCAAGAAATATTTGTCATGTTCACCTGTCTTAGGCGCGCCTATTCTAAGGGAGGAAATTATTTTATACATAGATGCCCAAGAACACTCGATGTGAGCATTATGTGCTCAAGAAAATGAATACGGTAAAGAAAGGGCTTTGTATTATCTAAGTCGCACCCTTGTCGGAGCTGAACTGAAATATTCGCCCATCATGAAGATGTGCCTAGCTCTTATCTTTGCCATACAAAAATTGCGCCATTACTTTCAAGCTCACACCGCACATGTCATTTCTAAGGCTGGTCCAATTTAGTATATTTTGTCAAGGCATGTGTTATCAGGACAACACGTTAAATGGGCCGTGATTTTGAAACAGTAAAGCATAGTCTTTATTCCTCAAAAGGTTGTAAAAGGACAAACATTAGCGGATTTCTTAGCGGATAATCCAACTTGAGGAGAGTGGCGTTTTTTCGATGAACTCCCAGGAGAAGGGGTCTTCCACATTGGCGTGCTTCCTTCGTGGCAAATGTATTTTGACGGAGCCGCTCGTCAAGATGGAGCTGGAGCCGGAGACGTATTCATTTGCCGGAAAACACCTATTGACATATTCATTTGTACTCCCGGATACAAATAACGCCGCCGAATATCAAGCTTTGATCATAGTCGCACAAATGGCTCTTGAATTGGGATGCAATAATCTTGACATCTATGGCGATTCCAAGTTGGTAATCAATCAATTGCTCAATGAGTGTGAAATAATAAAAAAAAGATAGTTGATGGCTACTATGAGTACTATCTATATATATAATACAAAAAGCCAAGAAAAATGACCTCATTTCACCATTTCCCTTTCTATATGCATTTTAATAAGCCACATCATCATCATTTAATATTTATAAAGAAAAAGAAAAATCTGAATAATTCTATAGCATTAAACATGTATTAGTCTATTAGATCATAACAAACCATAAAATTTGGGTTTTATTTAAAAGTAAATTATACAACATTAAAAATCAAAGCAAATGCTAAAATTAAACTTTGGGGTTTTATCGTCAAAATAAGTTATATTACTAATAAAATCATATCACATCACTCTAAATTTTAAGTTTATAAATATTCTCCCCTCTTTTGTTATAATCCCCGTATTTTCGTCTTCAAGTCATTGCATACATATGGAGAGCTTAAAAAAATGCCTTACCATAATGTTTTATATAACGACAACAAATATTATAATAGCGTAACAAAATTAATATATCGTACTGCAATGATAAGATAAATTACCATAAACGCTTTTAAAGTCGTGTTATCCAACAATTTAAATAAAAGATATTGCAATGAGAACAAAACAAATTTTAAAAAAAAAAAATCATCATCATGTAATATTTATAAAGAAAAAGAAAAATCTGAATAATTCTATAGCATTAAACACATATTAGTCTATTAGATCATAACAAAACATAAAATTTGGGTTTTATTTAAAAGTAAATTATACAACATTAAAAATCAAATGCTAAAATTAAACTTTGGGGTTTTATTGTCAAAATAAGTTATATTAGTATATTACTAATAAAATAATATCACATCACTCTAAATTTTAAGTTTATAAATATTCTCCCCTCTTTTGTCATAATCCCCGTATTTTCATCTTCAATTCATAGCATACATATGGAGAGATTACCTTACCATAATGTTTTATATAACGTCAACAAATATTATAATAGCGTAACAAAATTAATATATCGTACTGCAATGATAAGATAAATTACCATAAACGCTTTTAAATTCGTGTTATCCAACAATTTAAATAAAAGATATTGCAATGAGAACAAAACAAATTTTTTTTTTAAAAAAAAAAATTGGTGTTACAACAAGTGCGAAAAAAAAACAATACAAAGACATCATAAAAATATGTTTTACCGAAAGGAAAAAACAAAGTGTTAAACCAGTCTTACTTCCTCCGTTCCATTGATTTGTTTACGTTTAATTTTTGCACAAATATTAAGAAAATGGCAAAATAGTTGGGGTAGGGAGGCATTTGGCAATTAAATGACATTACTACCCCTAATTAATTTATCACTTTTTATCACCTAGTGTTGCTCACCAAACTGACAAACTAACCGAAAAACTCCTTCTCTAAACTATTGTTTTAGCCAACAAAGCCTTACTTACATTATATAGTTTTATTAATATCTAATTATATTACAAAATATTCCATATAGTTTTTTTAAATATTGGTCTAACGAAATAAATACTTAGTCGCACGAAAATAGGGGGTGAGGATTCAAACCTAGAACCTATTGGTAGATGGTGTTACGTGTTGAATTCAAGTATTACTCGGTAATAATCAAATACTTTAAATAACTAAATTAAAATGAACATCACATTGTATTATCAATTAAACGGATAAAGATACATGACGATGAGAAACACAAGGCTCATATTATTTAAGCTAGTATGAGTACATAATAACCAACTAATTACACGATGTTCATGACGCAATTCGTTGGTGTTTACATGGAAGTACGTAATGGTCGTTTTACACTGGGGCTGAAACATTGTCCTTATCACCTGCCTGCATATAATTTAACAAATTACCAGTATAAGTATTAGTCTATACATTTATGAAATTTTTTTTTATAAAAGACCGTTTAATACTCTTTAATAGTTTATTGTAAAATTACTTTCAAGCATAAATAAATGTGATACTTTTTAATTTGTAGCAATTTCTATAATGTTAACGGGTACAAGGCCGTTTAAACAATTTTTTGTATGTTAATCCCGTCATATTTATTTTATCGTATGTATGTGTTACTTTTATCTTCAGTACGATAGTACCTCGTTGTGCATCTTGTCGTACCAAATTTATAAGTTATATTTATGGAATAAATATATATAAAAAAAAAGTAAAGTTATGCTTAAAATAAACTTGTTAGTACTCATAAAATAAAATTACAAAATAAAGACATTAGTGTATATAGAAAGACATTTTAATGGGGCTAGTTATGTTAATTATTACTTGGTCTACAATAACACTACTTATTTTACACAAACTTTGTACGGAGTATATCCAAATTATAAGATGATTCATACGAGTAATGGTTACTAAAAACTACGTTTACGAAGTTATTTTTGACAATTGGTCTCGTGATTTTACATAAATATTTGTGTGAGGCGGTGCCGTAGTGATGTACAATTTTATTTTACTTTTCAGCAAACAATGAAAGTATCTGAGACGGAAATAGGATGACAAGCATGTATATGTTTGGGTTCAAGTTGTCGAGTGAGGAAGATGCATCCATTTGCGCAATTAATACAGATTGAATTAACTATGAAAATACAGGATTTATTGTATAATTGCTAGTTTTTTGCTTGATAGTTTAAGTCTTATACTTGGACTTATATATAGGCTATATAGTACTCTTAAACTAGGTGCTTAATATTTGGAAATAAATTAGGATGATATGTATCAGGACCATAGTGTGAATATTTGTTATTCAACCTTTGTTAATATTTTTCCATTATTCTCTCCTAATTTAGTTAATCATACTCCATAATTGTAGGATTGTATTTAACGATAGTAATTTTTTTCCTATATATATATGAATGAAAGCTAACCTCCCTAATCAGGGATTCAGATATTAATATCGTATCAGAGATCTAGGGTTCAATTTCGATCTTCCCCAGTCTTCCCATGTGTCCTCTCCGTCTCACTATTTTTCGAAATAGTCTACCTCACGCACAAATTAAACCAGAGAAATATAGCAAATCACCCCCATAAGTTTGATACTACGAGCAATTAAGCCATTTAACTTATAAACGTAGCAAATCAACCCCTTAAGTTTCTCTCAATGTGTAATTAACCTCATTTTATTACATTATTAATATTTCTATTTTTTTGTTAGTAAAATTTTTTAAATAACATTACGATAGAAAATTATTATATACCGTTACCAGTGGGCACATGAGAAGATTATAATATTTTTCAAATTTTAACATATTTTCATAACATAATTACGTAACTTATATTAGTGGATTTGTGGGATCTTATAATCCGACGATTCGATGCTACCGATTCGTGTCTAGTAAGCTTATTATCCAAAGTAAGATCTCGATCCTAACACATTTAATTTTTTCCTAATATTTAAAAGAAAAACATTTAACTCTTTTCATTTTGGTTTTCTTAACGTGTGACTAGTGGGCACGTGTGACAACCCTCGCGAATGCGGAAATAAAACATAACAAGCATGTGATTTATATAACGGAAAATACGGTGTTTTTAAAACTTTTTACATGCAAATAGAAAATACGAGGAATGTCAAATAATTAAAAACTAAAATAGAATAAACTACAAAGAGACGAAGTCTCTCAAAATGTTATCCAATATCAAAGTTATTAGCAAACTAGCTAAACAACGTCTAGAGGTGATTCATCCAGGCCAACGCCTGCTAGCTCACACCCGAATCCAAAATACCACAAGCAAAAAGCCATCCAATCAACCAACCTGTTCATCCATGAAAAACATGAACGCCACAGTCAGTGTGGAGTAACTCCGGGTTCTCCCAGCCATATCACATTAAACGTACATAAACGGAAATACAAAAGTACAAGCATGCATATATAAATATACATGTGAAGTACGAGAAGGATAAATAGGCAATTCAATATATAAGAATATCGATACATGAAGTACAAAGCCGTAACCATCATATTATAGAAAGACTCGGGGATGACACTCTTAGGCAACCATACACTCACTAGGGCTTGCATCTTACCGTTAGCGGCATAAGTTTGATAAGATTGAGACTCGACAAACAACCCATGCCAAGTCATCCAAAGATCACCAGTAATCAATCATATAACCATCCATCCAAACGTACAATACGTTGACGACATCTCTCACGGTAAATGACACGCACTAGCACCGTGTACATGCAAGTATGATTAAAAGGCATCCAAGGGATAAAACATTGCCCTGAACGCATACACGATTCAATTCATTTCGTATATGTAGACTAATTTCCTCCCGGTAGGACGACGATCATAATACGGTCCGAGTCTAAACCTGGCCAGACTCTCGGAATAACATTTTCCGATTCGACATGCGATAAACATTTCGCATCCAAGGCTCGGTCAATCATAGACGCCGAGTACCCCAAATTCGGTCAACCTTCACGAAAGAGGCGGAAAAGAGCACAAGCCTCATAACAAGCGGTACGCTACATGCAATGACACCACCTCACAAGTATACAACATTTGACGGCCGGGTCTGATCAACGCAAAGCGTTCGCCTCCCAACAACGTCGTCATATGCCCACTAACACATGCAATTAAGCAGTAAGGATACACTCCCCGTTCTGACATTCCAGCCTTACGAACGTGGAGGTAGCCAAGGGAATGAGAGTACAAAACACATACCAATTAGTGCTCAAACCAATAACATGTGTAAACTGACTGAAAGTGGGACATATCAAAAACCGTTACAAAACATGCGATACAAGCGAATGGAATATCATATATTCGAAACATTAATATTTAAAGTCATTACGTAAATTTATACGATAAACGAACCATCGGAAATATTATAACTGAAAAACATAAGTACGAATTGCAAATGATTAGCGGTCAAGGGGACCGGCTGCCGGCTACCCGGCTGGCATCATATATCATGTGAAAACTTAACTGAAAATGCAGCGTGTCCCAGCCGGTAGGGCTGAGCAAAAATATACGATACAGTTTTATTATACGTATCCGATACGATATACGGTTTCAATTATACGGATTTCCGTATATCCGATACGAATTTCAAAAAAAAAGATACGGTTTATAAAAAACCGTATCGGATACGTATCGGCAAAATTTGAAACCGGATATACGGTTTCCGATACAGTTCCTATTTTTAATATAAAATATAAAAATAAAATCATAAAACCACTAAACGTCGAGTATATCCGTGACTCAATCTTCTTACTTTTATACATTTTTAAGTTATTTATTCTTATAATATGTGATACTCTTTTAACTTATTAAGAAAAATCATAAAATCACAAAAAAATTATAAATAAGACATAAAATTTTACATAATTAAATGAAAAACCGGATACCGGATATACGGTTTCCGGATATACGGAAAAACCGGATATACGGTTTCCGGATATACGGAAAATCCGTATCGGATAAGGATACTCAAAATTGAGATTTTTAAAACCGGATCGGATATACGGTTTTGCTCACCCCTACCAGCCGGTCAAAGGGACCGGCTGCCGGCTACCCGGCTTGGACCAAAGTCATACGAGAAAATAAGTCAAATGTGGGTCAGCCGGTCGGCTGACCGGCTGCCGGTCGGCCGACTGAGACCAATTATATACCTAAACTTTTACGTAACACAATTAAACATCAGCCACCGCCCGGCTGGGGTCAATAGCACACAAAATTCACAATTTCACTAAGGCTTATCATAACACAAACATCATCTAACATCACAAATCATCAATTCTCATCATCAATTATCAACTAACAACAACTATCATCAACAACACAATTCCTAAGGTTACTAATTATATTCTAAATACGATCACTAACATAGAAAACACATAAAACACGTAAATGATATCGAGTAACCCTTCACCGTTATCTTTTCGCGTCTTCACTCCTTGTCGAGGTCCTCTTCTATCAAGGAGTAGTCCTTGTCGAGGTCTTGGAGGTCACCACCTACAATTAGATAATAAAAGGTGAATATAATTCACCTTTGAGAAAGACGGATAAATTGACTAGCGAGAAAGACAGTAATTTTATTACCAATACGGATAGAGGACGATGAGAGGGAAAGAATAAGACGAACTTTAGTGAATTTGAGCGAGTAATGAAGGAGTAGTGACGATATTAAAACTTGAGCAAATATGGAGGTTAGGGTTTTGGTAGTTACTTGGTGAGGAAGAAGAAGATTGAATGTGAGGGTGAGTTAGGGTTAAGGGAGTAAGTGGAAAATTTCATGGAAAAAGCCCATAACATCTTAAGACGTAATTTACTCGGAATCTCGTGTAAAGTCCAAATACGAACTCGGAAATTCTAAATTAGACACGGAAAATTTAATTCTAAACTAAAACTAAATTTCGCTGAAAAGTATCCGTATAATATTTTTACTATAAAAATAGGGTACATTTGCGGGTGTTACAATCACCCCACCTTTTAAAAAGTTTCGCCCTCGAAACTTGAGCGAAAGAAAGATACCTTAATCGAATAAGCAAAAAACCATCCAATCAAGCAACCTGTTCTTTCATGAAAAACATGAACGCCACAGTCAGTGGGGAGTAACTCCGGGTTCTCCCAGCCATATCACATTAAACGTACATAAACAGAAATACAAAAGTACAAGCATGCATATATAAATATACATGTGAAGTACGAGAAGGATAAATAGGCAATTCAATATATAAGAATATCGATACATGAAGTACAAAGCCGTAACCATCATATTATAGAAAGACTCGGGGATGACACTCTTAGGCAACCATACACTCACTAGGGCTTGCATCTCACCGTTAGCGGCATAAGTTTGATAGGATTGAGACTCGACAAACAACCCATGCCAAGTCATCCAAAGATCACAAGTAATCAATCATATAACCATCCATCCAAACGTACAATACGTTTACGACATCTCTCACGGTAAATGACACGCACTAACTGTAACACCCGCACATGTACCCTATTTTTTTATAGTAAAAATATTTTACGGATACTTTTCAGCGAAATTTAGTTTTAGTTTAGATTTAAATTTTTTGTATCGAATTTAGAATTTCCGAGTCCGTATTTGGATTTTACGCGAGATTTCAAGTCAATCCCGTCTTAGCCGTCTTTGACTTTTTCTTGACTTTTTCCACTTACTCTACATATACTCCCCTTTAACCTAATTCTTCCTCACACAACTCATTTCTTTCTTCATCACTAAGAAATCAACCAAAACCTTGCTTCCATTTTTGATCCGTCTTGTAATCGTCATAACTCTTTCATTTCTCGCTCAAATTCACGTAAGTTCGTCTTATTCTTCCCCTCTCATCTTCCTCTATCCGTATTGGTAATAAAATTACCGTCTTTCTCGCTTTTCAATTTATCCGTCTTTCTCAAAGGTGAATTATATTCATCTTTTATTTTCTAATTGTAGGTGGAGACTAGGAAGACTTAGAAATCGTTTGAAGACGCGTAAAGGTAACGGTGAAGGGTTACTCGATATCATTTACGTGTTTTACGTGTTTTCTATGTTAGAAATCGTATTTAGAATATGATTAGTAAGCTTAGGAATTGTGTTATTGTTGATGATTGTTGTTAGTTGATGATTGTTGATGATGATTATCGATTATTGGTAGTTGATAGTAGTTACTTTTGATAATTGAAAATGGATATTGAAGTATAGTTGTTCTCGGGTTGATGTTGTCCCAGCCGGGTGCCCGGCCGCCGGCCCCATTGGTCGGCTGGGAACTCACTGCACCGACCCATTTTCGTAAAATGATCATATCTCCTTCGTTACTTGCTTGTTTTGGGCTTGTGACCTACCGTTGGAACCGTAAGAGGATAAGCTATCACCTCCATTTGGAATTTCTGCATTTGCATATCTAGAACTCTAGTTATGACCGTTTGAAGTGGACCCTTGTTTTAGTTAGTTTCCAAACTCGTTGTTTTGAGATAAGATGTATGTTTCCTATTTATTATGCTTCTTAAACTTGGTCTAATGCTTATGTATCATGTATTGATTCATGTTTATCATAGTTACATTTATATAATGCCCTATTATCATGCTTTGTGACGGTTTTTGTTATGTCCCACTTTTAGTCGGTTTTTACAAATGTTACGATTTGAGTACTATTTTGTTATGTGCTTTGTACTCTCATTCCCTTGGCTACCTCCACGTTCGTAAGGCTGGAATGTCGGAACGGGGAGGTATCCTACTGCTTAATTGCATGTGTTAGTGGGCATACGACGACGTTGTTGTGAGGCGAACGCATTGCGTTGATCGACCCGGCCGTCAAATGTTGTGTACTTGCGAGGTGGTGTTATTTGCATGTAGCGTACCGCTTGTTATGTGGCTCGAGCTCTTTTCCGCCCCTTTCGTGAATTATCGACCGAATTTGGGGTACTCGGCGTCTATGATTGACCGAGTCTTGGATGCGAAACGTCATCGCTTGTCGAATCGGAACACATTTATTCCGAGAGTCTGGCCAGGTTTAGACTAGGAACCGTATTATTATCGTCGTCCTACCAGGAGGAAATTAGTCTACATATACGAAATGTCATCGTGTATGCGTTCAGGGAAATGCTTATCTCGTGGATGCCTGTTAATCATACTTGCCATGTACACGGTGCTAGTGCGTTTCATTTACCGTGAGAGATGTCGTCTTGTGTCGGTGTGTTTGAATGCGTGATTACATGAATGATTATATGATTGATCATTGAATGACTTGGCATGGTTTGTTTGTCGGGTCTCAATCTTATCAAACTTATACCGCTAACGGTGAGATGTAAGCCCTAGTGAGCGTATTCGGTTGCCTAAGAGTGTCTTCCCCGAGTCTTTGTATAACATGATGGATTCGGATTTGTATTCCATATGCTCTTATCATTATATATTGAATTGCCTATCTATCATTATCGTATTCACATGTATATCTATATGTATGCATGCTTCTACTTTGGTATTTCCTTTTATGTACGTTTAATGTGATATGGCTGGGAGAACCCGGAGTTACTCCCCACTGACTGTGGCGTTCATGGTTTTCATGGATGAACAGGTTGCTTGATTTGGATGGCTTTTTGCTTATGCTATTTTGGGTTCGGGTGTGAGCTAGCGGGCGTTGTCCCTGGAAGATTCACCTCTTGTCGTTAATTAGCTAGTTTGCTAATCTCTTTGACATTGTTAACCTTTTGAGAGACTACGTCTCTTATCTTATAGTATTTTGTATTCGGTTTGTAATTTGACACTCCTCGTATACTTATCTTGCATGTATAAAGGTTTTTAAAATACCGTATTTCCGCTTATTATATCACATGCTTGTATGTTTTATTTCCGCATTCGCGAGGGTTGTCACACTTAGTCCCTTACCCATCCACCGTACCCTACTACTCTCACACCTCAGGCCTCCACCGTTGAAATTTCCACCACCATATTTACCACCCTCAACCATCCTCACACCTAAACAAGCGCTATCGCACCGCCGGACCTACCATCACTCTGACACCATGTAGTTGCATGCAAAACTCCAAATCTCCCCAAACACTCGCATGCACCACATTTGTCGTTCCCACCTCCAGCCACATTCAATCTCGCCTAGTTGAAGCTGGTGGTCACAAATAGATCTGTCGATTTTGATCACCGACTAGGTTAGCGGCTACGGTTGCCGTCGATTGAGGCTAGGGTTGTCGTCAATTGAGGTTGTGGCTGCTTTGGTAGAACTGGTGGTTTGGAAAGGAAAAGGGATAAGGATGAGAGTGATTTGGTGGGGAGGAGGGATGGTAAGGGTAGTTTCGACTTTTCATAGCTACAAACTTATCCCAAAATCGAAATGTATACTGAGGAAGTAATAATTTCAAAGAGGAAGGTAGAAGTAACTTGTCCTTCACAAGCAAACTACCATTAGCCTTGCTTCTTATTTCTTGAGATAATTTAAGTGTCATTCAAAGCCTTTTGAAGTAGCAGAGGCCATACTTTTCCTTAACTTGCAGTGTAAAAACTATACGCTTAATTAATTGTTGACGTTAACTTTATATCTATTATTTCAAGTATAGTGACCTGGCTGTAACATTTAAAAAGACAATATCTGGCCTTTGGCTCAGATTGAATTTGTCCTAGAGAGCTGGAGTTGATCTTATCTTAAACTAAACAAGTAGTTTGGTGTATCAGACTTTGAGCCTTGCTAATGTTAAAGATTGACCACTATAACTATGTTGTAAATCACATGGCTTCTATGTCTTTGTGTGCTTGATAATCACAGGACTTCAGGAAGGTTCTCATAGAGGGTTGCAGTCACAATGTGAATCAGATAATGAGACTATGATGCAGTAATTTGCTTGATCCATCCATACGAATTGAAGCAATGCAGAAATATAAGTTAATAGGAGGATGTTTATTATCGAAAAGCATTTGAATTGGATGCAAAATTGCGGAAGTTTGAACAAAACATTCACATGCCTTATTTTCATGTGAAGCCACTTAATGATAGTCAACTCGAGAACTGGCATCAATATTTGGATCTTGTTGAAATGGAAGGTGATTTTCACTGGGTATTTGACTATGTTCCCGAAATGCTCGAGGACTTTAAGCCTTCCAATTTATTTTGATGAATGAACTAATATTTCTGCTTTTTTTTTATTCTAGGGTGTGAAACTGTATGAAAGATGTTTAGCTTCTTGTGCATATTATCCTGAGTTTTGGATGCGCTATGTCAACTTTGTGGAGGCCAACGGTGGAAAGGAGATAGCAAGTGATACTGTGGACCGAGCAACCAATATCTTTTGGAAGGTATTATAATAATTTTGAATATAATATCTCATACTTCCTAACATATATAAGAACGATTTTGAAGAGTTTTGGAAGGAAAATTACATTGTTCCATTTGAGATCCCCTTCCATTCCTTCCTCTTCCCCCTTCACTTTCCTCCAAGTATGGCATCTAAACTATCCCTTAAATCACCAAATAATAAAAGTTGGTTAAAAGGACAAAGTGCAAAGATGATTAACATGAGAAGTTGTTCATAAATAAATCATTATATGCCTTTTTTTTTTACTGATAAGTAAATCAATATATGCTAATCGGACATGTAGCCTTCGATGTAAAATTGTTGACTTATGTATTAGTAATCTATAGTATTGGATCCACTTGCTCTACTTGTCTGCAGAGTAGGTGATAAGTGAATATTTGTATGGTTTTAACCCCCAATTTAGCTCGGTTTTGTATGTCATTTGTGCTTTGTTAAGCCACTTTATGAGCTAATATCGTCTTCTAGGTGAATTCCTATGTTCTAACCTGTTTTGTAGGGAAAGTGACGTTTCTACGCCCTTTTTCTATATTCCCGAGCATTTGCCTAGAACCCAACGATTTGAAGAAGCAAGCTTGACCAAGTGAAAGGCATTTCAAGAAGGTTCACTAATTCGAAAGAGAGAAGAAGCAAGGACGGTTTCGTAGTTGTCGGAAGATCAATCAATTAGGCGGAAGCAATCATCGCTTTACATCAACCCCTATCAACAAACCCGACTCAAGAGGTCAAGGGGGATGTTGGAAGTCAAGTCAAGCAAAGGAAGATGAAGCGTTAGTCAAGAGCTTCCAGAAGACGACTTACCCGATCGGGTAAGTGTGTACCCGATCGGGTATGTGTGCTGCTTCGAGCATTGCGGCTCCTTCATCCTATTTTTGACCTATGTGTTTAATGCCCGACCTCTTCTCCACGAAACCCTAATACTATAAATAGATGCTCTAGCCCTCATATCATATCATCCATCTCTTCACACAACATCTCTTCTCTTCTTACATTTCTCTTTAGTTTAGTTCTTCTTCTTTCTTAGTTTAGTTTAGTTTTAGTTTTCTCTAGTTTAGTTTAGTCTAGTTCTAAGTTTTCTTCAATTGTAGTTGTTCTAGTTGTAATTGGAATTCAAGTTTCCGGGTTTGCATTTCCTATTCAAGTTCTTATTCCATTTCAATCTTTGCTCATCCTTTTTCGGTAATCTTTATTCTCGTCTTTACATTATAGTTTCATTTTC
This sequence comes from Heliosperma pusillum, assembly GCA_022085475.1. Classification (NCBI taxonomy): domain Eukaryota; kingdom Viridiplantae; phylum Streptophyta; class Magnoliopsida; order Caryophyllales; family Caryophyllaceae; genus Heliosperma; species Heliosperma pusillum. The sequence continues at coordinate 59,508 of JAIUZE010066923.1, forward strand.
TTTTAGTATTTCCTTTATCATGTTTATCATTCTTAGTTTTATAATCTTAGTTTCCTTTTCATTGTTAATCATGCATAAGTAGTCACCCTTCTAGGGTGTAGGATAGCCATGTTAGATTAATTAAAAGATGATAATTGGATAAAAGAAATTGTGCCTTTAAAACGTTGTGTCTATGCATGTTTGGATTGTAACGATAGTTATCGATTTTTGGCCAAAATCATTTTACTAGTATGGAATTCTTTTCCAAGGTAGACATACGAGAATTGAATAGACAAAGCATGACATGGTAGATTAAGACCTAGTAAATCGCATAAAAAGCCTGCTAGACCATCTGATCTATGATTGTAATGAACACATCATTCTTACGAACTCACAATGAATTATTTGCATATCCTAAATCCAATTTCATCAATATGTTAATCTACATGTGTGAACCTACTTTCCAAGATTCTTTTCTTTATTGCATCGTTATTATTTAGTAATTAGTGACAAACATTTGCCAATTGTCCAAGGTAGAGTTCTAACCATAACTATTCACAAGTATCTCCCGTCTCCCCGAGATCGACCCCTTACTTCCCTAATTACATTAATTTGTTGTTAGCCTAGTCTGGGTTATTTATCTTTGATTAGGGTACGCGACAACCCGATCAAATTTTGGCGCCGTTGCCGGGGAGCACGGTTTTGTTTGTTTGTGATTAGTAGAGTTTTACCTTGTTTTTTTTTCTCTTTTCTTTTGTGTCGAGGAACACTTGTTCCTTGAGATTTTTCTCACCTTTTCGTTGTAGTGTAGTGACTCTTTTCAGATAATAGGAATATTTTCTTTCAAAGGGATTGCTTTATTTTCTCTCAATGACTATCTATTTCCAACCACCACAATGCGAGAATGAGCCTTTCCATGAATACCTCGACCGATTTTATAGCTATTGTAGACATATTATCTCTCTTGGGTATACCCTTGATGAGACCTATATGAGAGATGTCGTGATTCATGGAATGCTCATTAAGTGTCGTAGCCTGGCTATGCAATTGAGTGCTGGAAGTTTTTATCAGAAGAGAGGAAAGGAATTTTGGATTTTCTTGGACTTTATGGCATCCCAATCTCTGGATGAAACGCACCGGCGGTTGAGAATCCAAGAGCAAATCAATGAAATCAGGGCTCAACTTCAAATACTCAAAGGGCAAAAGGAAGAACCCACGTTTACAAAATGTAAGCCAATCAATTTTCCTTATGCTTTTTCATCCCCATGTGAGTCTATTTTCTCCTGTGCTTTTTCAGCCCCCTCATGTGAGTCTAATTCTCCCCCATATGAATTAATAGATGATGATGATGATGGTCCAACCTTTTCTATTGAAAGTCACTCTAGTGTCGTTCCATTTGACAATTTTGAGACCCCCATTATTGATATTGACCATATGGTAGTCGAGACTTTAGACAAGGATGTTGTTAAGCCCATTTGTGACTCCCATGGAGAGTCGTTGATCGAGTCATCAGATTTCTTTGAAAATCCCTTCGCTAAAGATATTCCGGATTTATTTGAAAGTGATACTGGGTTTTGTGAACCTAGCCTTGAAATTAAGTGGGATCAACCACCCATTTTTGATTCCCAATCCTTTGATTCACCCTACCCCCAATTAGAGTCCACTAATGATATTTTGGGAACTAATTGTTTGTTCCATGATCTTAAACATTTCACTCCATCTCTCACTGACGAGTGGAGCAGTTCAGTGGTCATCTATGAAGTTTGTCATGCGCACAATGATAAGATATATCAATTCTTACCTTCAATATTTCATGCCTATATCTTGTCAATTGCTTACATATGTTTTTGTATAGCCCATGCGCAGGTATATGATCGACTTCTAAGGGCATTGACATGCTTTTTAAGGCACAAAGAATGATTTTCATTAATAAAGAGTCTAGCAAGACATTTAACTTGCGCTTCTCGGGAGGCAACCCGTGTTTTCTCTTTTTGCATTTTTTTTTGTATTCCCTTTTTCGTTGTTAGGATTTATTTTGCAGATGAAAGAGTTTTTGAAGCATCTATAGAGACCTTCCTTGTCAAGTCCAAAAGACTAGCTTGGGGGAGTCCGCGCTGACTAGTAAGCTTCACTCTTCTTTCATTTTTCCTTTTTCCCCATTAAGCATCTCATTGCATATTTTGTCTTTGTGCTCACATTGAGGACAATGTGATGTTTAGCTTGGGGGAGGGATTGCATTTTCCCATTTTGCATTTTAGTTTATCATTTTTCAAATTTTGAATAAAAGAGAAAGAAGACTTTTGAGAAAATTTAAAAATTTCTGAACATAATTGAATGCTTTTCGTGCTTTGCTTGCTTGTTTACTATGCTATCATGTTACATTTCCCAAACTTAGAGCTTTCAAAAGATAATGGTTCAATATTCATTGAATTGTGCATACATGGGGAAGTCTTGTACACAGTACGCATGTAATGAATCTATAGATGAGTACGCTTGATCTTGACATTTGGCAAACTACATATATTGTAAGGTAGAACCTCCTTAGACTGGTACATCTATAACCAGTCTCATCTAGGTGTGTGTAGTTCTCCTTGTGATGTGTGTCATGTCAAAACGCGTAAGTATGGTTCTCATTTCATTTCTATAAGCACTGCATTCATGATTCACTAAGATTTGAAGCCTTTTTCACTTTAATTTGCCCCTCAAAATAAGACCCTTCATACAAATGCTTCACAAAATAATAGCTACATACAAAAACTGCCTACCTTTTGAGCTAGTAGCTAGACTATGGTGTGTGGGTGCTCTTTTGAGAAGATTTGTTCTTATGTGACAAAGTGAATTTGGGAGAACGAAAATGTACAATAAGTGATGTTATGTTCAGAAAAGAAAGGAAAAAATGAATGAAATAGAAAAAGAAAATGAAAAAAAAGAAAAAAATCGGAAAATTGAAAAAGAAAAGAAAAAAATAATAAGAGAAGAAGTTGTGAGTATCTCCTCAAAATGTCAAATCAATAGAAGGAGTTTACCCTTGTGTTTCGTGTGTAATAAGCCAATCTGTTACTTCTGGCTTCGTTTTTCGTCTTCTGGGAAATTGATCGAAAGTTTGGATTGAGTATTCATTTATCATTGGTCAGTTGCTAGCTCATTCTAATCTTCACATGACCATAACTATTTGTCCACCTTTCACCCATTTCCAAAAGCCTTCTTCTCATTTTTCGGCTTCTTTTCTATGTGCATTGTGATCTTTGACTTGTGTTTTGAATTGTTTACCATATTAGACTGCGGACACATTTTCATGAGTCGTAGATAGGTGAGTGTCTCAAAACATTTACATAAAAAGAAATCACCTTTTACATACAATGAGTGTTCGAGTGTACCGTGAGAGTCCATTTGTCAAAAGATCATGCAAGAGCCGAAATTCTGTAGTGAAATTCTTTGTGCTACGCCGTTATGTAAATCTCAGCCATGTTTATGTATCATTCTTGCCCACATTGCTTTTGGGTTATGATTCATTATGTTTCCAAAGCTTTATGTTGAGATTTGTTTCCTGATGGTGTAGTAGCCAATGCTTGCAACCTTGTCCTGGTATTGTTTGTTATGTTTGCTTGAGGACAAGCAAATGTTTAGCTTGGGGGAGTTTGATAAGTGAATATTTGTATGGTTTTAACCCCCAATTTAGCTCGGTTTTGTATGTCATTTGTGCTTTGTTAAGCCACTTTATGAGCTAATATCGTCTTCTAGGTGAATTCTTATGTTCTAACCTGTTTTGTAGGGAAAGTGACGTTTCTACGCCCTTCTTCTATATTCCCGAGCATTTGCCTAGAACCCAACGATTTGAAGAAGCAAGCTTGACCAAGTGAAAGGCATTTCAAGAAGGTTCACTAATTCGAAAGAGAGAAGAAGCAAGGACGGTTTCGTAGTTCTCGAAAGATCAATCAATTAGGCGGAAGCAATCATCGCTTTACATCAAACCCTATCAACAAACCCGACTCAAGAGGTCAAGGGGGATGTTGGAAGTCAAGTCAAGCAAAGGAAGATGAAGCGTTAGTCAAGAGCTTCCAGAAGACGACTTACCCGATCGGGTAAG
>JAIUZE010066924.1:0-33945 GCA_022085475.1 Heliosperma pusillum
AAAAACGATATCATCTCACCATGGTTAGATGAAGAACTGGATGTCATAAACCATGGTCAAACCTCCATTTCACAAGTCTGACCATGGTGGGACTTGTGAAATGGAGGTCTGACCATGGCCAGACATCCATTTCACACGTCTGACCATGGTGGGACGTGTGAAATGGATGTCTGACCATGGTCAGACCTCCATTTCACACGTCCCACCATGGTCAGACGTGTGAAATGGATGTCTGGCCATGGTCCATGACATCCAGTTCTTCATCTAACCATGGTATTTTTTCCTAATTATTTTTTAAAAACCGCAATTGAATTTTAACTAACTAAGACGTTACGTAAATCAATTAAGTTAGATAAGTATAAACAAACAATTAACGGATTCCGGGAAAAAAAAATTAACAAACGTAAAATTTGATTAATATGTGAACATACCGAAGAGTGTTCGTCCCCCATGATAAGCGATTTAAGAAAATTGTTGTTGTTGGATTTAGTCAAATTGTTGTTCTTGTACGATTTTAATTTTTTTAGTTGAATTTAGTTGTTTTGATTTTTAGAGAATTAGAGAAGAGAGAGATAAGAGAGATAGAGAGTATAATTCATTAAGGGCATTATCGTCTTTTTTATGAAAAACGTCGTCGATGTTTCCTAAAACGTCGTCGATGTTTACCAGGCGCCTTAAAATATACTCCGTAGTTCATCAAAAATATACTCCGTAGACACTATTAATTGTTAAGCAAACGATTTTATTAAAATATTATGAGGTTATTTTATTTCTATTTTTGGATAAAAGATCAAATCATTAATAATAGTCATACATCATACAACACTTGCAAAACACATCACGATAAACTTAGTGTGTTTGGCCTAACTTTTCAAAGTGTTTCGGTACTCATAAGCACTTTTTGGCCAAACACCATAATAATTTAAAAGGTAAAAAAAATTTCTCAAAAGCTAAAAATTCTCTTGTTGCCCATAAAAATATAAGCACCTAATTTTTGAAAACTTCTTTTAAAAAATCAAGCTTAAGAAATAGAAATTCATTTTTAAAAATTTAGACAAAACATGCTCTAAAGTAATCTAGATTTCACGCTGAGTGATTTTAACCATCATTTATGTCACGATAGGTAACGCGGGGACGGGTAAAGTAGGTAGGTACTAATGGGCTGGATGAAAAAGGTGTGTACAAGCCGGTAGAGCTGGCAAGTCTGGCCCAATATTGCAAGCCAAAACCGACTTGACCTGTCTCGATGACTTCCCGAAATCCGACATGACCCGATGATCAGTGAGTAAATGACCCTGCCCAGACCCGGCCCGATATTGACCCAATATTTATCCGATTAAATTGATGACCCAATAATGATGAAGTTTAATATTGATCAAAATGAAAATGATTTTATGTTTAGAATGATATGTGACTTAATAAATTAATGAAACCAAATATTGGTCAAAATTAAATTTAATGGTAAATTTTTTTTAATAGTGTGATAAAGTAACCGGGCCCGATAATGTGCCGACCTCAACCCAACTCGGCCCGAAAGTAACAAATTCTAGAGCACCAACTCCAACCGTATTCACTATGAAAGTAATAAGAAAATCAGTAATTCTTGATTAAGACGGTACTATTCGTCTTAAAGTAAAGACGGATGTCCGTCTTAAATGGGAATTTGTACAGGAAAACATATACTCCTACAGTCCTTCGTCAGTTGTTTATTTATTAAAAGTTAACTAAAGGGGAATATTTCCCTAAATATTGAATAAAAAATTAGCATCGAACAATTGATGTTTCAGAAAGTCTTACTTGCGACGGGTCGACCCGTCGCAAGCTTGTGATGGGTTGAGCCCTCCTCATAAAAAACAAGTGGGAGTGCAAGTGGGGGGATACATTTGCCCCCCACTTGCCTCCCCACTTGCACTTTGTGAGGAGAGCTTGACCTGTCGCAAGCTTGCGACGGGTCGTCCAATCGCAAATGAGAATTTGTGTTGATGTTTGGTCTAATAAATCTAATTGCAGATAAGTCCAACATCCAAACATTATTGAAACAACTCAACAACACAAATTCTCATTTGTGACGAACCGACCCGTCGCAAGCTTGCGATGGGTCAAATCTTCCTCACAAAGAGCAAGTGGGGGACAAATGGAGCCCTTCACTTGCCTTGACACTTGCTCTTTGTGAGGGGCATTTGACCGGTCGCAAGCTTGCGACGGGTCGCTCCGTCACAAGCAAGACTTATTGATTTAACAAATGATCCTAATATTCGACCAAGTAGAAGATAACATGATGGAGTAGTAATGGAATACTATAACTCTATAATTCGTCATGAACGCGTTCAATGAATTTTGATAAAACGTAGGGCCCATGCAAAGACAACGACGGTCAATCCATTGACTTAACTGACCTTATTATTAGAACAAGTCTTCCACTTTCATAATATATCACCTCCTTTAGTAAAACTATTAATCATTTTATTCATTCACTTAATTCCACACTTGCTTCTTGTCACTCAGGAGCAGGAGCGAATCTAGAAATAATATTTTGGGTGGCGAATTTTTCATATTTAAGAATTTTTGGAAAATTTGTGGTAGCGAGTGTTACCATTTTACTACTAGTTAGATTTCCCAACATACACTTGATCATGGGAGTAACTGACTTCTTCGCGGGCGAAATCGTGACGGAACTACTTAAACAACTAGTCGCGATTATCCGTCGATCAACTCATTGTAAAGCAAGTGCACAGAACTTGGTGCACTACATTGAGGAACTACTTCCCATAATACAAGAGATTAAGTATTCTGGAGTAGAACTACCACAGTTTCGACAATTGCAACTCGACCAATTATCCGAGAAACTTAGGTCGGGTGTCGAATTGTCGGATAAGGTACTCGCATCGAGTAGATGGAACGTGTACAAGAACTTGCAGTTGGCTAGGAAGATGGAGAAGCTTGAAAAGTACGTCGCTAGGTTTGTTCAAGGTCCCATGCAGGCTCACGTGTTAGCTGACGTCCATCGTTTGAGGTTTGATTCTGCTGAGAGCTTTGATAGGATTGAGCAGTCCACGAGACGACTCGAGAGTCAACTTGGTTCGTTGAGTATTGGTGTCGATGTTGGTGCTGGTGCTGGTGCTGGAACTAGGGCTATCGCTGAAACTGGTGCTGGTGCTGGTGCTGGTGCTGGAGCTGGAGGATGGTTAGAGAATGAGATGAAGAGGGTTGAGGAGTTAGAAGGGATGTTTGAGGGTAATTTAGGGAGTTTAGGTGTGGGTTTGGAGGTTGGTGTTAAAAGGGTTAAGGAAATGGTTATGACAAGAGATGGTAGTGGGGGTGTTTTGGGAATTTGTGGGATTGGTGGAAGTGGTAAGACTACTCTTGCTAAACAACTTTGTAAGGATGATCAACTTAAATGTAAGTCTTCTCAATTTCTCCAATTTTAAAAAAAAATTATGCAACTTAAGTTGTCTATAATTGTTGTCTAAGTAATTCATTCAAGCCCGTCGATTTGCAAATTGTTCTGTTTTATGCCGGATTTATAATACATATTCATATCAAGTTCATACTATTAGAGAATATAACATTCTGTTTAGATATTTAGATTATATTTTGATATGAGAATAATATGTTTACCAAATCATATATCTAGAAGATTCTAGAATTAGGTTTACTCATCCTAAATGTACTATAAATATATGATATTGGTAATACTAATCAGGAAGTCAAATACTGTGAGAATCATCTTATCTTATATGGTATCAGCCTAATCGATTCAAAAAAAAAAACTCTTCCGCTTGTGTCCCAAATCCTCTCCAAAACCACTGGCCGGAGATGGCAGCACTATTACCATCTCCGGCTGGTTAACAATCGTCACTCACCTACCCTTTCCCTACATCTACCAAAACCAGATCTCCCGTCCTCATCACCATCATCAAACTACTGCCTCTCCCTTTCCGTTCCCAAATCATCACTCCACCTATATTAATATATTAGGAATAAATCAAATTATTTATCTACCCTCCTCCGTGCTTCATGTTGATTGCCTCCGCTGACGCCGATGTTGACTCCGTCAACGCCGATGCCACCATTGCACTTGCTGTTGTCCATAGTTGCTATGGCAACCTTCTAGCATGACTGACTACGAGAAGACAATGTTTTTTTGAAACGGAATATCTGGCTTTTGTCCCGACTCTCAAGCAGCCTGCCTAAGGCCACTACTGTCCTCGCCAACTTCATTCATGTACTGCTACTCTGTTTTTCTTCATCTCCGTCTGATCAACCTTGCCGTTTCCAGAGAACTTCCTGGCAGCCCAATAAGGATAACCCTCTCATCATTACCTTCTATCCTAAACTCTGTCCAAGGCAATCCTCAGAATGGATATCTACATCAGCAATTCTTTATGGTTGCTTATGACCATATTTCTACATCGGCAATGCTTTATGGCTACTGCTCTTACCATGCTGCGTGTTTCTAGTTGTTGCTCTCTTATTGTCCCTGTCTCCTACCTCACTGGACTATAAGACACATGATAACCATATGGTATCTCCTTTACATGATTCTTAGCCATATGATTCAACTATAATGCAATTATACATGTTGCAATATGAGAAGTGTGCTCTCCTCCTGCTTTTCGCTTACTTGTTTACTTCTTATAAGTTCATGCTCATCTCCCACCGCACTAAAGACTTTCCATTTTCTTGAGGTCTAATTGATATGGGTAATTGACCTAGTATCTCTTTTCAAATTCTGGATTACCTCCTTATCTCCCTTTATCCTCCTATATATATCTCACTTATCTTAGACCTCATTTTTATATCCTATGACAATACATCTGAGCACTTGAGCACTATATTTCTCTTGCATCTCTAATCGATCGAAAATCTTGGCACCTATATTATCTCATTCTACCTTTCTAACTCATGATTACAAATACCAAACATTATATCTCTCTTCATTTCCCCTCTAATGTCATTCTTTTCTCTTATCCTCCATTACCGATATGGTTCGCCGCTATGAGATGCATTTTTAAATGGCTAGGTCACAACAATTTTCAAGCAACGCGATGGTAACACAATGGATTGATACAGAAGACAACATCAATTTCAAGGATATCATCTACTATTTTGGGCTCCAGTCAAAGCGTCCGTCATCTACCGCTTTGACTGTGGGAGCGTATTAGAGAATATAACATTCTGTTTAGATATTTAGATTATATTTTGATATGAGAATAATATGTTTACCAAATCATATATCTAGAAGATTCTAGAATTAGGTTTACTCATCCTAAATGTACTATAAATATATGATATTGGTAATACTAATCAGGAAGTCAAATACTGTGAGAATCATCTTATCTTATACATACTTCATATCGAGTATGTCATATATATACAGTATGTATTAGTCCGTACATATATGAATTTGGGTATCGTGTGAAAAAGTTGACAACTCTAAGGGAAAGTTTAGTTAATTTCGGTGCGGTATCTTCAAATCTTAATTATATCCAATTGCATTAAACCATAGTATATAAAATCGGTTGACAAAAATATACTACTTCGTATAATAATTGTACTAGTTTTGTTGTCGTCATTTGCTACTACAAATGTTGATTTCAACACAAAAAGGTAGTTAAGACTTAGGACTCAACAAAGTCAGTTGTCAAGGAGGTCTCCTAACTGCCTAACATTAACAATAGTTAAACTAAGCAAGTTGACAAAAACAATCATATTTTTATGTTTAATTGTTTAATTGTTGAATAGTAGTAGTATTTGGCTTTTGTGTACATTTCTAACTTGAGTAAAATGAACATTCTGCAGCTTACTTTAGGGACAGGATCTTGTTCCTGACTGTATCTCAGTCTCCAAATGTGGAGGAACTGAGACTAAAGATATATAGGTTTTTGACTGATTCCGAGTACACGAATGCGAGCACTGTCGTGCCTCCTTGGAATACTCGAAGTCAATCGATAACTGTAACCAATGCTCTTGTGGTTTTGGATGATGTTTGGGCGTTGATGGTACTCGAACAGCTTATTTTTAAAGTACCCGGGTGTACAACTATCGTTGTTTCGAGGTCCAAGTTCCTTACTGTTTTCAGTCAAATATATGAAGTTGAGTTGATGAATAAGAATGAGGCCATGACTCTTTTCTGCCAGTCTGCTTTTGGCCAAAATTCTGTTCCTGTTTTTGCTGATGAGCAACTGGTCAAAGAGGTATTGTTTAGAAACTCGGAACCTTTTACGGAGAGTCTCTTGTTTTCGTGTCATAAAAAAACACCTCAAAAGTAACGCGCGCCCCTTTTGTGTAACCTTACAAGGGGTTTATGATGCTGACGGGTCAAACCCAGGTCATGAGTACCATCCCTCGTGACTTTACCAGCTAAACTAGCTGACACATGCTCTAAGCCTCTAACTCTCTAAGTACTGTCTTTTAAATAGTAATGCAAGACTGTCTAATTATTCTACAATTATGATATTGAATTTGTGCTCAAAATTGTTGGTTTTAGCTTGTGAATGAATGCAAAGGTCTGCCTCTGGCTCTTAAAGTCATCGGAGCTTCACTGCGCGGCCAACCTCAAATGTTTTGGGAAAGCGCAAAGAAAAGGCTTTCTCGAGGAGAGCCGATTGGAGAGTCTCATGAGATTAATTTGTTGAAGCGAATGGAAACCAGTATTTCATACTTGCCAGAGAAGGTTAAGGAGTGTTTCTTGGATTTAGCTACATTCCCAGAGGATTCGAAAATCCCACTCGACGTTCTAATTAATATGTGGGTCGAAGTTCATGATATTGACGAAGCAGAGGCTTTTGCAATCCTTGTCGAGTTGTCTGAGAAGCATCTTCTTACTCTCGTAAAAGATTCACGGTATGTCGCTTCTTAGATCCCAGTGATCATTTCAATAATCGAGTTGCCTAATAAAATTGGTTATGTTTCTTCCGTAATGTGTATGATTGTTGAAATTGCAGGGGAGGAGACTTGTATAGCAGTTTTTACAGCATATTTGTGACACAACATGATGTTTTGAGAGATCTAGCTCTTCACTTGAGTAGTTCCGGGAATATAAACCAACGAAGACGTCTTCTTATGCCGGTAAGAGACGAACGGCTTCCTAGAGAATGGGAGAGGAATGCAGAACAACCATTCAATGCGCAAATAGTTTCAATCCATACAGGTATAAACCGCCTACTTACCAAATTTCGTTTTACACATTTTCTTACAACAGCAACATTATTCAAGTGCCTCTGTCGAGGTCAGGAAGGTAAATGTGATTATATTTGACACGCCATTGTGCAGGTGAAACGATGGAAATGGGATGGTTCCCCATGAGCTTCCCTAAGGCCGAAGTACTAATACTGAACTTCTCCTCAAGCGAATACTTTCTACCGCCTTTTATAGACAACATGCCAAGCCTCAGGGCAGTAATATTGATCAACCAAACCACTTCTCACGCTGTCCTTCGCAACTTATCAGTATTCACCAGTATGACCAACTTAAGAAGCCTCTGGTTTGAAAGGATCTCAATGCCGGAAATGCCTAGAAACATGATACCATTACAGAAACTGCGAAAAATTTCTTTAGTCCTATGCAAAATCGACAAAAGCTTTGATCCATCCATTATAAACTTACCATGTGTGTTTCCAAATCTTTCGGAACTCACAATTGATCACTGTACCGACCTAGTGACCCTACCGGAAACCATTTGTTTGCTGCGCTCGCTTATGACACTAAGCATAACTAACTGTCATAACTTAAGAGAGTTACCCTCTGATATTGGGAAGCTTGAGTTACTGCAAATCCTTAGGGTTTACGCTTGTCCGAACTTGAAAACTTTGCCTTCTGGGATATGCCAGCTTTTGAGGCTGAAGTACCTTGATATTTCTCAATGTGTCAATCTGTCATGCCTGCCAAATGATTTTGGAAGACTGTCGAGGTTAGAGAAGATCGACATGCGTGAATGCTCCCATATCATGTCACTACCGGAATCACTGATGTCGTTGGAGTCACTCCGGCATGTCGTTTGTGATGAGGACATTTCTTGGATGTGGGAAGAGGTGAAATTGGTAATGCCAGGTTTCAGAATTCAGGTAGTAGAGGAATGTTTTGACCTGGATTGGCTTACTGAGTAATAAATCTCTAAATTGCATGCAATAACATAACAGATGTTTGTCAGAGCGTTAATGGATTGGTCTCACATGGAAGGTCGCCTTTTATAAGTTTTTGCCTTATTGTAACATATATATAATCAATGTAAGAGGGAGAGAGGTAAGGACGTTCTATCGTCTTAGTTAGAAATTTGTACAGAAATTTTTTAAAAGCGCATTACTCTTTAGTTCAGGATTAAAATGGCTTACTTAAGTGATTGTGTTTTTATCTTTTTTTCTCGACCCAATTTTCATCTTGGGTCATGCGGTAACAGTATTTTCTTTGAATTGCCCATACAAGGATAAGAATACGTGCATTCTCCCCGCCCCGTGCCCCTAACACCGTAGGTCGCCGGAGTCATTACCACTTGGGCAATATTGTTGTATAATTGTAGTTTCGAGATCATCTCATAATTAGTCGTCTCTTGATTTCTTCTCCTAAATTCATCCATCGAAAAAGGTTAAGGTATGTTTATTATATAATAATGCGTATACCATTCAGCAAAATAATAATAATAATAATAATAATAACGCACGCCCTCATCTCAAAAAGAAGATATAATACTTGAGTTTTGGGTCACTTACTTAAGGTGGTCACTTACAATGATGATGCATTTTGAAAGACAGAAAATTTTCATGGCACTAGGAGTTACCAGCCACTAAGGACACAACCAAAAAAGTTGTACACAAATTCTCATTTGTGGCGAGTGATCCGTCGCAAGCTTAAGACGGGTCAAACCCCCTCACAAAGAGCAAGTGGGGAGCTTTATTTGCCCCTCCCGCTTACTCTTTGAGAGGGGGCTGACTCGTCTTAGACTTGCGACGGGTTGTTCTGTCGCAAGTGAGACTTGCTGAAATTTGTATATGTTGGGTGGACAAAACGTGTGAATTAAGGAGATAGTAACAAGTGACTAGTTTAGAGAATTAGAGTCCACACTTCATTATCGTATACTTTGATGATTAAAGGTAGAAAATTAAGCATCATTTGTGATGGACCGATCCGTCGCAAGCTTATGACGGGTTAAAACCCCCTCACAAGTGGGGTGCAAATGGATCTCCCCACTTGTCTTGCCACTTGCTCTTTGTGAGGGGGATTTGACCCGTCGCCCCGTCACAAGCAAGATTTATTAAGTGAGTATATGATCTACTACTATACTAGTAGGCTGCTGCTTGCTTACTCAAGTCAACATTCAACAGTCAACACTCAATAAGTGTTTAATTTCTTGAAACAAAAAAACAAGTTGCACAAAGATGCATTGATGCGTATATTTCATGAGATTGAGAGGTCCCTGAGCATCAAGTAGTCTAATATCACTAGTGCCTCAACACGGTTCTAGGGGAAGACTTATATTACCCCTCTTTCGGCCTTTCTTCACCAAACATTATTGTGCTGTGAGAGATGACTGTAGCACAATGATTATATATTTAGACGGGTCATTTCGTTTGAAAGAATAAAACGTAATTTTGAGTCTATTTTACAGTAAAATGTGACCAATTTTAGAAAACAAGTTACCATAAACTATACCACTAGTTGTATGGCTTAGAGCATTGTGATTACATTTGAGTATAAAATGGTTACAAAATCCGTATTACGAAGTATTATTCATACGGAATTGGTCACTCTGAAACGAGAATTTGTTGATGTGATGATGAAGTGTCTAGTTAATAGCATGATGGTAGATTAGAATGAGACAAGCACATACCAAATAGGTAAAACACAAATTCTCATTTAAGACGGGGGTATCCGTCTTAAGCTTAAGACGGGTACCATATTCTCTCACAAAATACCCATCAAGGATGAGTGGAGAAGCACATGGGGGGTGCCCACCTTGTCCCCTCTACCCATTTCCTCTCACAAAATACCCGTCGCAAGATCCGACCCGTCACAAGCAAGACCTACTGTAGGTAAAATAGGTCTGTGAGGTTGAGTATGGATTAATTGAGTTCAGTTCAAGTCATTTTGGGTTTATTATTTAAGGATAATAATTACTGGTCAGTATCCGACAATAAACACTTGAGTGATCGCGGAACAGACTAGGTTGGGATAATTTGGGTCCTTTTTTCAGATGGGTCTGATTATTCAGCTCAGATCATTCTAATCGGGTCAGTTTTGTCATATCAGCAATTAGATATAAGAAAATGTGCGCCCAAATTGCCCTTGAGATCTCGAAGGGTATTAAGGGACATAGAATAGGTGTCAAACTTCTCACCACTCTTAGCAATCTCAATCAACAAATAAAAGATACTGCGTATCAAATTTCAGCAAGTCTCACCTGCAACGGAAAGACCCGTCGCAAGTTTAAGACGGGTTACGTTACCCTCACAAAGAGCAAATGGGGGGACAAGTGGGAGGTAAATGGAACACCCCACTTGCTCTTTGTAAGGAGAGCTTAACTCGTCTTAAGCCTACGACGAGTCACCCCGTCACAAATGAGAATTTGTGATCAAATTTATACCAACATAGCATGACAGGAGTACACCTTTTTTTTATTTTTAAATGAACATGTAGATAATTATCAAAAATTTACATTATTTATACATACATTAGGAACTGGTCAAAGTGAACATAAAATCTACTCCTGTCAAATGAAGATACTAGTAATGAGTAGGTGGAACATATATGTACAAAATAATGATACAAGTAACTGGGTTGGTCGTACATGAATTCTCATTTTCACACTTGGGTCATTATCTCCATTGCCACTGCCTATCGCATTCTTGAATGCTCGGATTAATTCGGCATCTCATTCGAGTGACCATAATCAGTCTCGGCCTTGGACCTATCTGCCAATGTTTACCTCTTGTTTTCCGTCTTTTTGATCGAGGGGCAAGAAGAATAATGAACGAAACCCTGCTCAACAATGGTGAGTCTTGTACTTTTGTGTGAGACGGTTGTATGCTCACAACGAAATCGGTGTCCCTGTTGAATGAGGCATACAATATTAAATGGATTGGTTGCATACATGCAACCGTCACATACAAGTTTTTTGTAAATCAATAAAAGGATTTGGCCGTTTCAACTATAGAAGTAGTTTACCATATTGCAGCTGCTATTGACTGATTGCGAGAAAGCTAGATGAGTTTTTCAAGATAACTATGAACATAGCCATCAATTTCATCCTCAACGCCCTCGTTCTCATCACTCCCATAGTAGGGTACGAGAAGTGTCTCATCTTCCTCCTAAAAAATTTACCAATGTCAAAATATGAACAGAAGATGAGCGGCATGAGCCAATAATGTAAGTAGAAAAAAGAAAAAGAAAATTTACTACTCTCTATTCATTTGGATTCACTAGAGTTTCCTTCTTTGAGACATTCAAATCAATTCATTACATATTCACTAGAGTTTCCTTCTTTAATTATAGACAGTCAGTAATACCCTCTTTAAAAGTTTTCGTGTTTTATTGTACATCCACTCTTGATTTTACGTTACCTCTCCATCTACTTAACATGTACACACCCTTCTCATCTGCCTTTCTTAAAATTTGTCATCTACAAATGTAGTGAATTCTATGATACAATGAATATGAATTACCTCAGAATCTTCATCTTCAGTAGGATAAGAAGCGTCTAAGCTGTCATAGAACTCAGGGTTTCTTTCGTCTCCCATGTCCACATGTTCCTGATACATTTTAGCCAAGGTGAGTAAATGTCAGCAAAATTATTACTATTTCCGAAAACCTATATTAGTGAGAAAACTTGGAACAAGAGTTCATACAATTTCGGATCTTAATTTTTCCGTATTCCGCTGCAGCTGCGCAATGTGCTTCAGAAGAGCCTGCCAAGAAACAGATTGCCATCAGATGCAAAGGTAGCAGAAGCACCGCGATTCAAGCAATCAAAAGGCTGGAAAAACAATGGTAATAAAAAAAATCACCAGCAAGAGATCCCTCAGCCTTGTTCTAAGGAACAGGCTGGAAAAACAATGGGTGTAAAATGCATTTGATTTACTGCAATTGCCTTTTCTGGGTGGGGGTGGGGGTGGGGGTGTACAGGAGTAAGAAAGAGGACAGGTTTTATGCTGACGGATTTCAAACACAAGTCATGTGTATCACCACTTCATGATGGCCGTTACATTGGTAATTTGGTGAAGAGTGCAGACAAGTACCTCACGCCTTTGCAGCTCAATGGAACGTGCTAAAGCTTTCCTTTTCGTTAAGAGGTTCTTTGGCCTCAGAGTAGTAGGACGGTGATAATCCTTTCCTCGAAATACTACGATAGCATACCCTTTAGACACTTTGTCTACTGAGACTAATATGCCACCACTCTCAGCTTCAAGCGACAAAGCAATTTTTTTAACATCTTCAAAATTATCTGCCTTCAGAATGATCTTAACCAGCTCACGGTACTTCCAGTGCAAATGCATGTTTTCAACTGTACCATCGAAAACTCCTCGCCTCCCTGGAACATGAAATTCAAAATTCAAATAAGCTGTTGTTGACTCACAATTCTTTGGCTTTTATTGCGATGGAAAAAAAGCAAATTGGTCGCCAATGAAATTGCGCTTCTATTTATTGTGAAGTATTAGTCATTCAACACTACAATTCTCGACGTAGATGTCACTATGGGTCACCTACAAACAACCACTATGGGTTGTTAGCATAGGGCATAGGGGTAAGGTTCGGTACATTCTTACCCATCTCTTTGCGGTAGCCCTTGAGGCATTGAGGCTATGTTTTTGTTTTCCATATGGTCAATCACATTTATCATGTAAGCAAAAAAATGACGTGTCAAAGTGATTAATACCAAGAAGTAGGAATGCCTTCATCCTCAAACCAAGCTTTCTAAACATAAATCTCTCTTCATCTGAAATGCCTTCCAGATCTGGCTGCCGATCTGCTGGTGTCAAAAACTCTTCTACCTTCGACAAAGCATTTTCTGCTTTTGTTAACTTCCGTTCAGCCTGTAAAATGATTTTAAAATTCAAATATGGACAGACTACCTAGATAGCTTCACTACCATAAAACTACAGAATGTGCAAGTGTGTGACGTATGGAAAAAGAACTAAAGTTTCAACTCATCAAGGGTAACCTTAATGAAAGCAACAATTGAGCATAGTAAGATATAGAGGTGGTCATGAGCTGGACCTGGCCACGCGCCGGGTTGGCTGGGGTTGGTGGACCAACCCTGACCCAGTCCGAGGGGAGGCGAGGGACAGACCAGGTTGTCTCAGGCCTGCCATACTAAGCCTGTGGATGGGCTGGGGTGGGTCACGCCAGGCGATCTGGTGTTAGGGCCGGGGACATATTTCCTTTTGAAAAATTTTAAAGAAAAAAGGGGGGACATTTAACTGGTTGGGGATGGGGGGGAGTCCAGGCCGGGATGGGGGCAGGACGGCAGGTTAGGTCCCGGTCGGGCCAGGTCAGGGGAGGATCATTGGACCAACCCTTATCTGGCCCAGCTTGGGGGCGGATTTTGGGCCAGGCGGGTTGGGGGAGCTGACCTAATAGTCGGGTGGGGCTGACCTGCCCTGTTGGCCACCTTAGTAACAAATATGCGCTGTTACATGACCTATTGGCCTTTGCAGAATAACTTTCAGCTTTCTATGACAATTTTTACAGTTTTTTAAGAGTTATCAAAAATAGACAAAAGTTGTCTGTCACGGCCAACCATACTTTGCCTATACAAGTCTAATAAAGCTGATATTAGACGAATACAGCTTATATGACTGATAAAAACAAGCCATGATTGGACATGTCACCGTGTTAAGACGCAACCGCTGTTTCCAACAGTTACCACCATTGCAACCGATAACACCATTTGGACAATTAGAGCAACTTGGTATAGAATTTCCTTTGAAAGGAAGAAGCTAATAGACAAGCAAGGACCTATCGTAGACTTAGTGGGCCTCAGAGCTTTAATAGCCAGGTGAAAACAACGCATACACATCCAGAAGGACTGAAGTGATAAAGAACTAGTTAATATGCTCCCTTTAATCAACTTCCAATGATATCTACATTGGAAAGAAGAAGGAAAAAAAGGAGCCCATTCAATTTTAATTTTCAAAAATGCATCAAGGATTAGACCTATCAATACCACCACTGGAACTGTATAGACTATAGAGCCAACCGGCCAAGTTATCCAACTACCAATCAGTTCCAAAAATATATTATTAATATTTGTAGTTCTGAGAGGAGCCGCCCTGAGAGTGATGAAGGAGGGGGTAAAGGAGGTATGTGGGTCAAGGAAGAAGAGTTCTGAGAGGGAGTGATAATGTTGGTCATATTCAGCAGTCAGCGGTGGTCGAGCGTAGTGGGTGTTTGATTCTGGTGGACTGGTGGTTGTGGTGATTATTGGGGAAGAGCGGGGTGGTACTTATGGGAGGAGAGGGAGTGATTATGATGGTTGGCTGCAAAGAGTGAGGTGGTTCTTATGGGAGGGGTGAGACTGATTAGTCATTCAGGTGTTGGATTAATTAAAAGTGTGCATGATTAGTATCAATGTATGCGAATATGAAAGCCACATGTGCGTCACCTAATGTGCATGCATAAACACTCTGTTTAGAGGACATACAATGGCAAGTTTCCGCTCAAGCTTCTTGACAATTTTCACATGTCCGACTACTTCTACTTCTCTCATCATCCTTTTTGCTTCATGATCATCAAGCTTCTTACCCCACTTCGCATCAGCATCCAAAGTTTCAGAGAGAGTACCAGCGGCTCTTACAAGTGCTTCGGTATCCTGAGAAGGTATAACCGACTCTGAGGCTCTCATTCGTGCCTGCTCTTCTACATCTTGCAAATCCTTGGCTAATCTCTCCCTTTCTAGAAGCACTTCACTGACATCTGGCGATAAGAAGTCCTTCCCCCTGTAAAATACTAAGAAATCCTTGTTTCTAGACAGCATTATGCCCCCTGTCAATCTCTGCATAAGAGTTTTAACACAGTCTTACTAAACATCATACAAAGTGAGAATATATTTTAGTCTGACAGCATTAAAGTGTCAGTGTGCTCAGCATTTGATGTGAGAGTTTTTATCTTTATCATGGATTCATGGGTAGGAACAACAATAATAAGGCTAGCATTTCTAATAAGAATGCGGAGAGCAGTAATGACGTAAGAAATCACAAACAGACAGAAAGAGAGACTTCCACATTTTAGAATTCTCTGGATTCTGATGAATAAAGCCAAATGCCTCACTTAACCTCTGGTTCTTCTATTTTATGTGAAGTAACAGTCACTCAGTACAATTATCGATGCGATTTTTATTTTGGGTCACATGGAAAGAGTCCATTTGCGTTGCTAACGTAAGGTAACGCAACATACATTTGGCCATCCCCTTTATCCCGCAATTGCAGCAGCTATTGAGGCAATCGTGTAATGATGTTATTGTTATAAAGAGATCTCCCCACTATGAACAGCTAAGCTGCATGATGCAACTAGTGAAGGTAAGTCGCAAAATCCTGCAGATTTGGTGTATAGTATGGGTAGTTCTCTTCATGTACTTACTTCTAACTTTCAGGAAATAGATTGTGAGCATTGCTCTTTAGACAGACCAACAATGTTAAACCTGATACTTCAAAAACCAGAAATAAGACCAGAAACATTGAGTTTGGATTAGAGCAAGAAATGGTTATTAACAGCCCAGGATAACAAGCAAATGACAACTGAATAAACAACAATGATGTTAACCCAAAATCTTCAAAGATACTGTTTCCGGAAGACACATTAGGCAACCGGCTTATACCTTACATCACAAAATGCATACAATATAGTGTGCCACTTTTTTTACTCTAAAGCCAAGGAATAGTGAGATTTTGGCTCCATTGGAAATTGACAAACAATGCAGCCTATGAATGTACTCGACAAAGTCTATCAAGCTGAAATTCCCAAGTGTGGGCACTGGGCAGTTCTTACACTATAGACATTAATGATGTCTTGAGGTGAGTTGGCTCTGGCTGTTATTCACCTGGAAAGCAATACCTTTAAATGGCAACAACTATATATGACGACTTAAAAAATGTATCACTCACAGGGATGAGTATGTGAAGGCTTCAACAATCAGATTTGTAGATGAATAATGACACATGACCCTTAATCCGGCATCCACTCTGACAAGATTTAAGCTATCGTCCAATCAGATTTGAGATACATAATCTCATCTAAAAGGAATCACTACAGGCTCAGACAAGATTCAGGCTATCCACTAAATTCCAATGGCCCAACTCTAGCAGACTTAAGTAACTTGAGGGGATTTCAGGGCACACGAGCCGCTTAAGTCTATATGTACATGGGTAATTGGTTATAATGCGATATGCAATCCACTGACTAAAATACTCGTGCAAGGGGGCTGTAAATAGTCTGACGAAGCTACCCATACCTGGAAATTTAAAGAAGTCTGAAGGAGGCAACGACAAAACCAGCAGTCATAGTCCTACCTTACTTTGACAAGGCTTTCTGTATAGCTTATTAGCTGGTTGTAGGATCAGTACAGTATAATCTCATTATTGTCACAAGGTCACTCTCAAGTCCTCATTTAATAATTCGCCATTATCACCCCTCGACTATAAATATTTTGGGAAATTATGGCTCTACTTGTCCACATATAAATATAGGGGAGTGTTAATGCCACTCGGAAATACCCTGCGCCACTCACTTTTGTGAGTGTATGATTAAAGTAATGTATATACAAAAGTGAGTGGCATTAGCGATTTTCGAGTGGCATTAACACTCCCCTAAATATAAGTGAAAGCTACCCCGAAGCCTGTTTTCTTTTTACTAGGCAGTAGCAAATGAGAAAATTCCAATGGAAGACATGTTCAAGAGAAGAAACTTAAGTTTGTCTAGCCGGTGTTCCTTATGCAGCAAGGACAAGGAATGCACTTATCTTTGTCTCTTTTCGGCTTGAGTTGGGTTCACTCGGGGGACACATAATCTAAAGGGTTGGATGAGCAAAACTTAGAAGATGGTTATATTAGCTACTTGCTAGTGTACTTGAGAAACTGTCATTCAAAAACACAAGTGAATGACTAGCCTACCTTGATCCAAATTCCTTATCTGGCAGAATTCAGGCAAGAGCATTTCATGGGAGCTTAAATGTACAGGAGCAGTCCATTGTGTTCCTTATACATCACATCGTGAGGGCTCAAAAAAGAATGGCGCAAATTACCGGAAAGCAAAGACAAACAGGAAGTTCCTATCCTCTATGGTTGATCACATGGGTAGGACAAAGCCAGGTAGGTTTTTGACAATCTATGTCTGACCTGCAACTTCCAAAGCTCCCAAGAAACAGTTCCAGATGGGGAGGTTCATTAAGATGAATAAACTAAATACCTAATCATCTGGCAAGGGCAAGATGAAACTGATGGTCCACAGGAGGATCCTCAAAAGATTGCGGGCCTATTTTCTAACTATGATCCTTAGGGTCAGGGATCCCTTAATGGAATATGATAGCGGTAAATGATCCAGGCTCATCCAGCTGGGTGAAAATCGAGATATCTTTGAAAAAAAAAAAAAAAAAAAGTGGAGAAGAAAGCTGGATTGGCTAGAGAGAGGACCAACATCAGCAATGCAAGGACCAGAAAGCTGAATGTAAAAGCTGATATTTAGTTGCTTTATTTGATTGTTCCCCTTTTATTTGTTATTTCAGTAGGTGACAAAAGTCGCACGCAATATAAATACTCTTGTACTTATTTGGAGAATCAAATTTTAAAATACAACATTTTCTCTCATTATTTTCTGAAATCTGCTACTGATTAGAGATTACTGCCTGCAAACCCTCTCACTCTCGTTGAGATTTTCTGCGTCTAATTGTGTTAACCTTCGCTAATTTACTATTTGTGGTTAAATTGACATATAAGGAGTATTAAACAAGATCCATTCTTTTGAATTGTATCAATATGCTCCGTATGGAGTCAGTCGAATTGTTGATTAGATTAAAATCAAGCAAAGCATCTAAAATGGGGGGGGGGGGGGGGGGGGGGGGGTGTCCACGGGCAAAAGCTCATTACCTTGATTTCTTCAGCCATCTTCTCACTAGTAGTTAGCTGAACACCGCGTTTCAAAGCTACTTTCGCAATTGAACTTTTTTCCCATAACTTAACAATAGCTGCAGCCAAACCTTCTAACTGCCTGCTTCTACCTGCCAAAAATATAATCATGAAACAGCAGAAAAATTACTTAACATAATCCAGATTTGAGCCAGCAGAAAGAGATAATCTACCAAGAGCAAAATGAGGGGGGAGTGTTCTGGCAATCCTTCTTAAAGCTGTTGCTTCCTTGGACCCAAGAGATCGTCTAACCCCATACGGAAGCAGTCTAAATGGTGGCTTATAGCCAGAAACTACACTTGGAAGCAAATCAGCATCTACTGGTAATGGTTCATCACCAGGCCAATCTGTAAATCTTGGGCCCAGGGCAGATAATAACTCGTCTATTTCATCCTCATACTTCACCTCTATTTGAGATTTGTAATCTTCTTTGAGACTCTCTTCTGAATAATCGTTACTATCACGAGAAACATCTTGCGAACGATTTTGTTTAATTTGATCAAGGGGTAACAATTTCGTCTGAGTGCTAGTTCTCTTAAACAGATGTTTTTTCTGTTCCATCGAAGGAACTTGATAACTTACTCCTCTATATAAAGAAACAGACGTTCCTGACCTCCAAATTACCAGACCTCCGGTCTTCCTCTGAAACATAGGTGATAGACAGAATTAAAAGTTGCACATTTAACTAAAAGGAGGTCTAAATGAGAGATAGGAGAGATGGGACAACCTTACGAGGGAGACCTACTCATTAACTCTACATCAAATGAGCAACACATATGATTTTGAGCTGGTCTCGCTGTGAGACTGTCTCATAGAAGACGCACTACCATCCAAATATCTAGTTCTGTGTCAAAGGGACAGTAAGCCGTCACCATCAAGTGAATTTGATCCATAAGGAAGAGTCATTTGGCAAAAGTTTCAGTTTGTTAAGACTCTATTCCACTGTATGCAAGAGCACAATAGTCCCAATGACTGAATCTACTTACATTAATAGGTGGTGGATATGTCTGCACCTGAACATGGCCAAAGCACATGGAGGATAAAGAACAGAAGCAAAACAGTGGCATTTTCCTACTTTTTCTTTAAATTTGGTGACTTTCTTAGAGATTAGATCAGGAGATGTCCGGGACTGTCACTCTACAAGTTTTTGTTCAAAGAAAACATGGAGAGAAGGAGAGGTAAGATAGTTCAATATCTGCCAAACACATATCCGTACCAGGCTGCGTCTGCATATAGCCATATACCCAACCACATGTGTTGTTTTCACTAATTTCTTTGAGACACTGGGGTAATGTGGTCGTAGTCGTGAGTTTGCACCCTAAAATAAACAATGGTACAAAAGGATGTTCAAACCACATACGAGCAGCAGTAAATCCCTTGAAACAACACAAACAAAAGCCCTCTTTCTGCCACATGTTTCGGAACATATTCCTATTTCCTACACATGAGGTGTAAATGAGGGAGTGGCAAATGAATGTAAAATAAAATTAGTAAAAAGTTTAAGTAGGCATGTAACGGCACCTGCTGAAAATTTCAAAATCACCCATACAAAACATCACTAACCTAACATGACATTCCATCATTGGAAAATGGTTATACTGAGTAGGGCGTAAAAATGAGGGATAAGGCAAATATTAATGCGTTGAATTCATCGTTAGAGATTTCTATATGACTATAGGCTACAGCAGAAACTAAATGAATCCTTGCCTATATGCTCCAATAATATCCATATAGTCAGTGGTGAACGAAATACTCATAACACAAATCTCCGAAATAGCTCTACTTAAAATAACACAAAATGCACAAACCTCTAGAATCTCATGCATTCGCCTCATATTTAGAGCAGGGGCGCCTTCAACCTTTATTCTCACAACTTCTGAAGATTTCCACTTCTCATGAATAGCATCCACTGTTGCCTGAGTAACACCTGCACCTCCAATCCTCAACTTTTGCTTCGTCCTCAAAGTCAACAGCTTTAGTCTCCTAAGTTCAGAATCAGGTAACGTAAGCTCAGCCATATAAGTCCTGCTTCTTCTCTTCACTGTATTTCCAGTTTCCTCGACTTCTGCATCAGGTTTCTCCCACGGAAATCGTACTTCCTCCCCACCCTTAAATACTTGTTCTATCGCCAAAGGTGAATCACTCGAAAACCCTCCACGCGTATTAGGTAACATTCCTTCCTCTACGTAAAATATATCCTCAACTGACCCTTTTTCGATTACTCTACCCCTATTATCCTCACTTTCATTATCGTCATCCATATATCCAAACCTTTTCAACTTTTCTACAATCCTGTCCATCGTACTACCACTAGTCTCCGTATTAGACGAACTACCACTCGAATTAAACGAGTTCAACACATTCTCTCTACTTCTATAATTCAATGCTGGTTGAGGGGTTTTAGGAAGATTCCGTTGGCGGGTGTCCTTCCACTTGTCCAACCACCCACCCGATGAATCATCATCAACATTCTTCGACTGACCACGTGGATTCTCACTAGAAGATCTCGTAAATATATCCTTGTTCCGCACCACAAATCTCGACTTTCTAGCTAAGTCTTGCCCGCTAATCCAATATGACCTAACAAAATCAGGGTTTGAGCCGTAACCACGCCTCGTGACACAACTAATGCAATGGTACCTAGGGAACGGCACGCAAATTCCTTGAAACTTGGAAAGTGGGCAGACTTGGCAACTATGGTACATTGTCATTCTTATGACAGAAGACAATTTTCTGTCAAACTAATGCAAAATGTCAATAAAAATTCCAACCTAATTTGAAAATTTAGCGTGTGAATTAACAATGCGATAAAACCCCTAGCACCGTCTCAATCATTTGTTTACCGTTGATTAAACTAACTCTCACAGGGAATAAAGAAAAAGGTAAACAAATGACTGGGACGGGTGGAGTAATATTTAATTATATATCAATATCTTGATTATAATTGGGTACAGTATGTAATAATGTAAAATGATTCAGAAATTGAAATTCAATTGAAGCTTGAGTGTCCGAGAAATAGTTGTTAATTGGGTAAATTGTACTGTAAATATGACATTAAATAAAGACAGCAGTAAAAGAATAGAAGTGAGTGATTGATAAAAAAGAGAGAAGGAGAAGGAAAAACGCATACATGGGATAATCCAGGTTGTGAAGATGGAGCAGTTCATTAGAGAAGCTAGTGATGTAGAGAATAGGGATAATGAACACAAATTAATAGCAAGATGATAAGTGCGAGGTGGAGTCTTTTAGTGGAGAGTGGAAACCCCCTACAAAAAACACGGTAAATTTTTACGACGGATTAAATATTACCAACATGACTGATTGACTGGTAAAGACAAGCTTATTTTTATCTACCCAGCTAGAAGATACTGAACTTTTTAGACCATTTACAAGCTTGTAACGGAAATACCGTCACAAGAGAGACTTTTACTGTTTAGAAAAACAACTAGTATGACACCTCCTCTAAATGTGCAAGAATACTCTCCCAATCGTAGACATGACCATCTAAATTGGTAAATAAATTTACATAATACAATGCCTCTAAGCCAAAGAAAAAGCCGACATATGACAAACCATAATTCATGGTTTACTTTATGCACTTTCGCACTTGCTTAATTGCTTGCCAAAGATGAGTACTAGGCTACTAGCTATATTAGTATGCTTACTCGAATTTGTCAAATCACAATACTTAAGCCCTTGTGAAATCCGAGTCACGACTCCTCTTTCACTAATAGAAAAAGTGTCATACTCAGCTCGACCCTTGGGAGTACGGAGAATAATATCTATACTCTCACTCTTGATCCTAATACCCATGACCATTTTACCTCCCCCATGTCCTTCATAGAAGAACACGATGACAGAACCACCTTTACAAGGTAACCATCATTGATTTATGTCACAGATCGACTTTTTAATCCTACGACAATGACAACGACTCCTTAACCGGACTATATTTGTACATTCAAAATAATGATATACCTCTTGTTGGCTAACCACCATGACTCCATAATTTCATCATGGTTATCACACTTCATTAATCTCGAGATTATATGGTAAAATCAATTACACCAATAAACTTTAAATACTTTACACACGACATTACCATGTTGAACATTCATTCATTATAAAACAGTTAGCACATTAACAACATTATTAAATAACCGATCAAATATCCATTAATCGGAATATCATATTTCATAAATATTACTTTATCATTTTCTTCTTTGATGGGTTTTGTCCCGGGTATTGCAGGCTTGCAACCTCTAAAGCATCTAAATGGTTAGATTCAGACGTACATTTCTCGAAACATATCAAAGACTCGAACTGGTTAAAGAACCTTTGTGTAGAATCATCAACAATATCATCTACATCATCAAAAAAACATTGATGTACGTATTCTGCACATTTGCCTCAAAACAAGGCTCATTAGGCTCACCATTAGAAAGTTAAAGTAAATCAGAAGCATAATCATCAGTATCACCACAAAAATAGACTATCCGGTAAAAGGATAAACCTCTAAATTATATGTCACAACATAACAGATTCATCGATTGAAGGGGGGGTATCCAAAGAAATAGGCATCACAACAAAATCGTTATAAAAAAAGTGCATATCCTCTCTAGTAGACTTAAGAGATCGCACTCAACATAGAGATCTGGGGATGGGGAATCAACTTTACGATCAGACTCACTTAAGATGAAATTTTTTTTCTAACATTCGAATTTGTTCGTCTGAAAATTGTTGCATAAGAGCCTTAAGGTCGGCAACATCACTCTCCAACGCCGCTCTCACTCCTCACTATTTTGGGCTAAGTATTTAAGAAGCTCTCATCGCTCCTCATAAGGCTTGTCATTAAACCCGCCTTCACAATTTTCCTCCATTCTAGCCCGTGATACATAATCAACACCGTCATATATGATATGACACATCTCCCATATATCAACAGAATAGCCATTTTTGGTGCTGAAAGATACTAATCTATCCTAATACATATGCAATAGCTCGTGTTCAAATTGTGGGAAGTAAAATATGGCCATATTGGTGGGCTATTTCCCTGAAAAGTTTTCCCGGCAATGACGCTAAAATTTGACAGGACTAGGTCGTATCTCTATACAAGAAAATAATTTCAAACGGACACTAAAAATGCAAATCAAGTGGAATTAGGAATCGAACCACAAGAAAATGGGACAAATTGTTTATTACTTATGGATTGATTAAAGATTATTAAGTCACTAAGTTGATTAGTTTGAGTGGTGGTAACTAAGACGAATGTAA
This sequence comes from Heliosperma pusillum, assembly GCA_022085475.1. Lineage (NCBI taxonomy): Eukaryota > Viridiplantae > Streptophyta > Magnoliopsida > Caryophyllales > Caryophyllaceae > Heliosperma > Heliosperma pusillum. The sequence goes on from JAIUZE010066924.1 coordinate 23,385, forward strand.
ATAGGACGTACGATATCAAATATATAAAACGAGTCTAAAGATTCCGGATCATAATGAATACCAATTAGGGGATTTAGGGTCGATTAATCAAACGATAAGTCTATTTAAGCAATTAACAGATTAGTGCCCCTAATTCATATTCATCGATTCCCCTCAACCTTAAGATGAAGAATTAGCTACGCATAACGATAGAAATAACGATGAACATAATAAACGTAGACATAATTAAAGAACAAGACTAAATAACGAAAGAAAATTGATATGTATATGATTAATTGAAAGAAGTTAGTAGTAATTGTATATAGTTAATGTTTGTAAGTGCAAGATTTGTATAGGACCGTTATTAATTGCTATTATTGCGCTTAGAATTGCTTACTAAAGTAGGGATATTCCTCACATTTGGGATGTTTTGTATAGTATATTGTGTTGGTAACAATTGTTTGATCGCTTATTTTGTATGTTGTGTTGTGTGTGTTGCGGTCTTGCGTTTGTGATATTCGAATTATGAGATTAGAATTTGGATAATGAAAGTGTGTAACAGGCCTACCGGCTCCGTGATTTATCCTGGAATCACCTCTGAAAGTTGATCATGGATGCCGCCTTGTTGTTCTCCTCTTAGGGACTCGTACTTTGAGGGAGCTGCACATTCGGAACTGGGGATCATACTAATGTCGTTAAGTCGGTATGTGGTAATGGCCTATGCTATAAATGTCGTTTACCGGTCCGTTAAAGATGATTGTTAATAATGTCGTTGATCGGTCTGTTGCTAGTCGTAAATATGTTGTTACCATACTCGTGGGATAGATTGTTTATTTATGTTAATTTAGTATCAACTATTCCTACTCAACTTTTAGTTGACTTGTATGTTCTTTTGTGAAAAACATTTTCAAACTGTCTATGATGAACCATTTGGTATTTCTGATTAAATGCGGAGTAATAAATCTTGCAGGTTTATAGTAGATACTTGTAATTGTGGATCCCTGTAACAAAAAAATAATCTTAATTAATTATTATTTAGCTCTTACCATTTGAGTTAACTATCATATAGCTCTTACCATTTGCTAGTTAAATACTTTATTAAATGATTAAAGTAATTGTCTTACAAACCAGATAACTCGAATGATATATAATTAATTCACATTTCGACCACTTGTAGATATGACACATTTTTTTTCCTTTTGCTAGAAGAGTCTAGCATATACATCTTCTTGTTGCGCAATATCAACTTCAGAGTAATGTTTTTTGTCAAAAAAAAAGAATTATGATATGCTTTAACTTCATGGTAAATATGGTTTTTTGTTTTACTAAGATCTCAAAATGACAACTAATAACTAGTCAATGAACTCAACTTATACATAATTTAAAATGTTACAAGTAATTAAAAAATATATTTGGTGTCTAAGCAAAATATAACTTTTATTTTAAAATTAGTAAACATAAAAGCTGAATAAATAATTTGACTTATGTACTAACCTTATCCAAATCCATAACCCGTGACCAAACTCAATTTCTTTTGCTAATCATTTACCTAATAGATAAAGACAAGTCATTTGTAAATTGTGACTCCATAGACACTATGATATAGAAAAGTTAAAAGTTGGTGATAAATATGTTCGTCACACCCGAACTTATAAAACTCACTCATAAATCTAGTACATAACGCAAATTCTTGTTTCAGACGCTTCATTTTTGTTAACCAATAAGAGGGAGTTTTGCAACCCTTTTAGGATCAAATGTAATCACAATGATACAGCTAGTGTTACAACTCATAGTAACTTATTTTCTAAAGTAGTTGCATTTCACTCTAAAATTGTTTTAAAACTCGGTTTCATTATTTAAGACCAAATTGGCTCGTAAGAAAACGACAAGAACCGAGTACAGAAATATTCGATAATTCAAGTGAGATAGGTCGGTCAGGAATTACTGGTTTTTGTAGGGTGATATACACTGATACACCACTCCATATCTACATTTCAGACTTCAGAGCTCCTCATAGTCTTGTTACTGCAGCTGCACAGGCTATGATCTTGATGTCAAGATTGAGACACTTTGATGACAAGTGTAGGTCCCTTTAATCGAGTGGTTTTCACTGTGGAACAACATATGATTTCAAACCATAATTATACCACTTGAACCGTCCCTCTTGAATCTTGATGAGTAGTTGAACTTATTTCAAATCATGTGTTGAAATCGAATTAAACTAACATTAAATTAATACTATGTACGGATTGAGTATGACCTAGAAAGCATCCTAGAGATAATAATCTCATTTGATTTGAAATTATTAGTTATATGCGACCGCCCAAAGTTATTGACAAGTAGGTAACCAAGGGTCCAAGGGCATGAAGCTTTGGAATGATAATGGTTTGTGTTTGGGTAGCAACTCGAGCCCCACCACAAATAGAAGAGAAATCTTGTCTTCTTTATAAGAGATCCGCTATTTCATTAGTATGAGGCGTTTTGGGAGAAAGTTCTACAACAAAACCATGTTTGATCCAAAATCGACAATATCATATTAATATGACGGGTAGTGGAGGCGGCAGTCCCAACTTCCAACAGGTTTTGCAATGGCAAAATTAAGCCAACATCTCCATACCGCTGAAAGTTCGACATGAGCTTGGAACTCGATATGATCCTTTTAATACAACAAGAAAATAATTGATATATTTCTCCTTTAGTAGCAAAGTAAAGTATCGTAAGTAACCTAAACAAACCAAATATATATATTAAAGTAAATTTTTAGAAAACTAGGTAAATTATTACTCATTCAGTTCACGCAATCTTTAATAGTGGATTGACCGCTTATATAACTACCATATTACTCCATACTTCCCTTTTGTGAATCAATTATCAAAAACTAATTTCTAAACATAGACGATTTTGCAAAGTTGTTACCCGGGAAAAATAATGTCACTGAGTTTCATTCATTTTTATCCCTTGTGCTAGACTAGATCACCACATTATGTTCCTCCTGTGTTTGTTTACATAGTTATATATATACGGAAACTAAACATCCTCCTGCCATTCTCTTACCATATAAGAGCACTTGAAAAATCAATTACTCCGTATGTTAGAAATTAGAGATGAACACAAACAAATGAAGCCAATATCAATCAAATTAACAAATCATTAAGGGAGTAAATGAGTAATTAAATCAATTTTTTCTTCAACTATTTAAACTTTTATATTTATACCACTAAAATATGACATCCAATTTGAACAAAGGAGGAATACATTCTTGCTACAAACATCCAACATCCATAACAAATTAACAACCCTAGACACATTTAAGTATTTAACACAACAACAAAATCCATTAACTAGCCTTTTTTTTTGTTGTTTCCAAAAGGTAATAATTTTATCCTTCTTGGGAAGGTAAAACTAAAAAGTAAAATGTAAAAATAATAAAATTAAATTAAATTAAAAAACAACATTTACTGAAGACCGTTTCCAGCCGTTGAGATTGCCAAATCAGACCAACCAAAGCAATCTCCACCACCGTCCATAATTCCATCACCACCATTACTCCCCATCTGTTGCCACGCACTCTCCGGCCCAAACCCGAACCCGAACCCAGTCCCAACCCCGTACGGCCCATTAAACCCAATATTATTATTCCCCGTCGGATCACACGTCAGCAGTGACGTAAAACTCCCTTCACTCAAGTTCAAGTCCACGGCACACGGCGGCACAGGCGCCGGATCCACGGCGGCGTACACGGCTGCGACTGACGTGGAGGAAGATGACGTGGATGAAGCGCGTGGACGCTTGGGGGTCTTACGTGTACCCCCGCCAACAGGGACGTTACGGAGAGTACCTCCACGTGTCCAGTAACGGCGACATGATTTGCAAAAGTAACGGGGTTGTGAGAGGTTGTAGTTGTTGTAATAACAGAATTTAGTGTTGGTTGATTCACAGCGTGGACAAGGTAGTTTCTCTGGTGGTGGTTGTTGTTGTTGTTGTGAAACCGGAATAACTCCGCTGCTTTCTGTAGGCTTCATCGTCAGGTAAGGGGTACAACTTAGAAAACGGAAGCGAAAATGAGTTGGAGAGTTAAGAGGGGAAAGTGTGAGGGGGAATAAATGAATAATGTGGGTTGAGGATGTTGGTTATAAAGGGGGGTTGGGGTACTGTGGTGTGGTGGGGTTTAAGGAGTGGTTGAGTGTAATAATAAAAAAGGACAAAAAAACTCAGGCGAGAATTTGTTGAGGTGCCCACATAATCGAGCATGGTACGCGGATTGGGGGCACATTATGGGACATTGTATGTCTAACTACTTGGCGTTTCTTTTCTTCTCTTTTTGTTTTTTTACCATCTTTTCATGGAACCTTCGCTGTCCATCCTAGGTTATGAGTTATGTATGAGTTATGTATGAGTTATGACGTTAGGAATCATGTATAATTGAATTAATTGATGTCATGTATGTATACATATATAAGAGTAAAGAGATGGTAGGTATGATAATGGAACCAGATTCATTTTATTGATTGATTACAGTTTACATTAGATTACATAGTTAGAGAAATTAATATCCTACGAAAAAAGGTGGGGGAGGGGAGGAGTATTGGAAACCGAGATTTGGAGGTAGATTTATATCTGCAAATTTGGGAGGTGGTGGTGGGGAGTAGGCTGGTGGAGGTGGGGAGTGAACGGGTGGTGGAGGTGAGTAAACGGGTGGGGGTGGAGAGTAAACGGGAGGTGGTGGGGGTGATTGGGCTGGTGGCGGAGGTGGTGGAGAGTGAACTGGTGGTGGTGGTGGTGAGTAGATGGGTGGAGGTGGTGGTGGTGAGTAGACTGGGGAAGGTGGTGGAGGAGATTGGACTGGGGGAGGTGGAGGGGGAGAGTAGACGGGTGGTGGTGGAGGAGGAGAGTGAACAGGAGGTGGTGGTGGAGGAGGTGATTGTACAACTGGCGGTGGTGGTGGCGAAAAGACTGGAGGAGGTGGAGAGTGTACAATTGGTGGAGGTGGTGATGAATGGACAGGTGGTGTTTTAACCTTAGGCGTAGTCGGCAAGTTTCCTCCACATTTGGCTTTACTACAATCAATTGGTTTGTTCACCACGAGTTTACATTCTTGTGGTGTTTTTTGGTTTGACATCTCCGGCAAACAATTTTCCTTATCTTCCAAAGATATTTCCCTCTTTCGTCTCTCACAACTAGGTGCCAAACCATGGAAATAGTTGTCGTTGATTGTCAAACTGGTCAACTTAGATAAGTTACAAACTTCATTTAGAACAAAACCTGTAAAGTTATTGTGCGCGGTATTAAGCTTCTCCAAACTCCAAAGACCTTTAAAACATTTGGGTAATGTTCCTTCAAATTTGTTTCCACTAACATCTAGGACAGTTATGTTACGTAACATCCCTATTTCTGCTGGTAAACACCCACTTAGATCATTATTTGAAAAGGTAATCTCTTGTAAGTTATGTTGCATCTTCCCAATGCTAGCTGGAATACAACCCTTGAATTTGTTATTAGCCATGACCACCACGGACGCAGGAAGATTACCAAAATTTTCCGGGATTGTTGATGTGAACCTATTGTCATTCAGTAATAACGCATCAAGCTTCATATCAAATAGCTTTTTAGGAAGCTCGCCTTCAAAATCATTGTAACGTAGATCAAGATATTTGATGGATTCTAATTCCAACACCACATCAGGAAAAGGACCAACTAGTCGATTGTTGCTTACATCCAATTCATATAATAGCTTAAGTCTTTTGAAACTTTTTGGTATGATTCCACAAAACCGGTTTGAATTAAGATGAAAAACGGCGATATCCGTAAAAAAGCCTAATTCAACGGGAAAGTAACCTGCTATATCCTTGTGATTTAAGTCGATACCAGCCACGACTTCAATGTTAGAATCATCTAAAGCAGGTGCGCAAAATACCCCGTTATAAGAACAAACGTCACATCCAACCCAGTTTCCCGTGGTGTTAAATGGGTCAGAATGGATTGCTTTTTTCCAAGCTTGGAATGCGTAATATGATTTTTGAAGTCGTTCGTTTTTGAATTGAAGGTTGTGATCCACCTCAATCTCTAAATCGCTTGGTAAATCTCCACCCATCGGAAGAGACAAAAGTTGTCGACGTGCAATTTGTGATGCTTGGGCATTAGTAAGTGCATAAGTTATTGAAGATGAAAGGTTAGAGATAAAGAAAACAGAAATAAGAAAGCAACAATCCAAGACCTTGGAAAAGCCCATGGTGGTCAAGGGTTGTTGCAAATGTACCTTGGTCGTATCCAAGGTTGCTTATGGCAACACAAGTTATTGTAGTTTTCATTTCTGAAATCTGAAATTATATAAATGAACGATTACTTATGTAAGTTGCTATTTTTAAAAGGGTGAACAACATTTTCTCCACAAATTTAGTAAATTTACAAGTGTCTTTCTATCTTACGTTGAAAATAATGCATGCATTGCCAACTTTGTGGAGTTTGTGTGTAAAAAAACTTTTTGTCATAATGATATGAATACAAAAATGGCACTATATGTTGGTTTTCCAACTATAGGTGAATAAATGAGTTGTTTCAAATAAATGCGAGAATATTTTAAACTACTATGATAAATAAATAAGATTCACGTAAATACTCTTATTTAGGCTTTTAAATAACCAAAACGACATGTCCTATTTTAGATATACTGACAAAGTTTGATCCGTTACATTTTAATAACATATGTAGCTAGTTACAATATAAGATAAAGCCTTTTAAGGATAATGTTCTATGTATATAGAAGGATTATATATTAAAGCATGAATCTAGATATTCGAAACAAGCTAATTATAATATTTGATTAAGATATATAAATACGATAAGATATCCCATTTTCCTTTTCAAACAACTAGTTTTAAACCCGTGCAGAAAATGCACGGGTTGTAATTAATAAAAGCCGTTATTATTCAAGTTAAATATAACTATATGTATATAAGTAGTATGTTTTTATAAGATAAATTTGAAATTCACGATCAATTAAAAAATCAATATTTTGTTAATATAACATGATTTAAATACATTCAAACCAATATAATAATTTAAACCAATAATATGAACAAAGAAATATCTTATATCAACGGGAATGCAAATAACTACATGTTTTCAGAAAACATGTCTTACGCTTTAATGTTTAGAGCCCAAAATTTTTAAACATAATATGATTTCTTACGGAGTATACACTATATATTTTGAAACTGATACTATGATTTTTGTATTAGAAAATCATATTAGTAATTTGTACTCCCTCCGTCCCAGTCAATTGTTTACACTTGCTTTATTTCCCCCTCACAAAATAATGCAAGTGTAAACATCTCACTGGAACAGAGGGAGTATGTAATTGTAATATGTAAATTTTGGAGTGTAAATCCAAAATTTTAGTTTTAGGGAATGTAATAATAGTGTTTATAATATCTTTTTACGGATGTGAAAATGGGATTAAATAATGATATAAAACTATGTTATTATTCATTAAATGTTATGTTAATAAAATATAGTGTAGTTTAATGTAATACATTGTTTTAATAATGAATGAATGAAATTAATAAAAGTAGAAAAGAGTATATAATAATGAATGAATGAGATTAATTATTTCTAAGCATAAACATGGGGGTCCCGCATCACTACCAATTTGTTAAATCCTTTTATTTCATCGACCAATAAGAACGCTCTAAATATTTGTGGATTAGTATATAGTAGATGTTAGGACGTTAACGGGTGATATTTATTTTTGGTATCACCTTCTCACTTGCTCTTACGTGGTAATTCGTCCCATATTAAAAGTGAAGAACCCCTACAAATGGTGTACATAGTATAATATAAGAGACTCACTTAGAATGCATAGGGTTAAAATATTCGATCATGCTAATAAAATGTGCAAAGGCTGCCAACTATGTTGAATAAACTGTATATGAAGATAGTGATAATGATCGTAAACATGGTTATCAACCAAATCACGAAGAGCACGGTTTCTGTAAGAGTATTTCGACCCTACTTCACGTCTTAAGTTACACGAAATCCCTTGTAGGATAAGACCGTTGAAGCCCTCTTCATCTAGACAATGATAAAGAGACTACTTAATGGAGTTTTGGTTCTCTTTGTTAATGCAAAATATGAAATTGCAATGTGATTAATCTCATAATTTTTTTCACACTTATTCCATTTGTATACTTAGTATATCTGTATATATATAAGTATATATATGCTGTAAAATGGATAAGCCTCGTTTGATTTGGTACCAAATCAAATAGAACAATAATCAAACGTAACAAAATATGGAAAATACGAACGTCGTTGGGGAAGGCGGCTCCGATCGAGGCCACCAACCTCGGTCATGGACGCAAGTGTCACGCTCGTTTTTTGTGGATTGACAGTATAAACAACCTAGCCCCCGTCGGAGCCAGGCGACCCTGATCGGGTCGTGTCTTTCATGGCCGGGACACAAAATATTCTATTTGCAATTTCCCGCGAGTGTTAATATTATTAGACCCCGTTGGGCCAGGTGACTCCCGAGTATATAACCCCGATAGCCGATAGAGGATATCATGCCAATATCTCGTATATACTTACCAAACGTCACTTATACATGATAAACTTATCATTTCCTTATCCATTATAAACATGAACTTGATATACAATTATATGAGCATACATTTAGTATTCCCAAACTCACATTATTATATCATTTCCAAGCTCACAGTGATTTTGACTTGAAAACCCGATTACACTTAAATGCTTTGTGATAAAAATCACTAACATTCCTCCCAGTTTAAGCGTATCAGTTGTGTTTAACAAAGCAACAAAGCAACAAAGCAACAAAGCAACAAAGCTATGCATAAATGAAAGTGTCCCACGGATTCAACTTCCACATTAGTACATTACACATTCCAAATATATATTCGAGAATCAGGGTGTCCCACGGATTGAACCCTTCAACCTATTTTTATTACATGAAGATAACATTTAACGTACACATAAATTCAATTAACTCCAAAACGTTTATTCTTGGCACTTTTAAAAACATGTGTCCATATCCATTTATGAGCGCATACAAAGCCAAGCCTGAGCTTTAAAAAGCGGCTACACTTCACACTCATATAGGTGGGTTCTTTTAAGCATGCCCTGCAATAACACTTTTTCAAAGATCCATTAAAAAGATTAACATCACCCTAACAAGCTTGCAGGTCAAAGCACATCCTTTCGGGACATTATATATTACGTGCATCAATCTTTCATAATAGGTTTTCCACGCTGAACTTAGTCTCTAACATCTATTAGAGGGGAGTTGAGTGTCAGTGGAGTGTAAACTACTAAGGTTCACAAGTTTTAAGTAAACTTGATTAACTTGATTCAAACTGAGAACAATGTCAAGTAACAAATGGATGTTGTTTTAGAGAGGGTGAGTTATTTAACTGAAAAAACTCAAGGGATATGACTTAGAGACAATCCTCTACATCAAGGCACAAGAGAAAGGACTCAAAGACTGGTTTTAGAGACAGTTTTCAAGTGTTACAGCAAAGCACAAACACCCTAGACTAGACTCAAACAGCAAGCAAGTTAACCACAGCAAGGCACAAATATAACTTGACTCACAAAGCAAGACACTGATCAAACACCTTGCAGATGTATCAGGCTTGACTCAAACTACAGCTCTTAGCACAAGTTTGAAAGTTTTGAGGGATTTCTCAAAGTTTAATTCATTCATAAAGTCTGCCTTACAACAACATACAAGACCTCCTTATATAGAGAGGCTGATATCTTGTGAGCCATTGGATGTATAAGTCATCCAAGGGCCAGTTTAGGATCTAAACTACTTCTACTGACACTAATTAAGAACCTCATAAGAGGACGAGTTTAACAACTAGCTAGTACAGACACAAGAGACACAAACAGACTGAATGCAAAAAGCAATAAAGCAGTTTTTGTATTTTTCCTGAAATAGAACTCTGTTGTTCTTGTTGTCTTGTGCTTTGCTCTGGGTGTTTTGTTGCTCCTTGGAACTCTCCACTCTTATGAGGACATAGATAACCCTGCCTTAGATGAAGACAAGTTGACTTAAGCAAAAGAAAACATCATCTGAGCATGTACTACCTCTACTATGCTGTTTACTGGACTCTAGCTTTGGGGTGTCTGTTTCATGGGTTTTTACTAGACTTCAAAATGGTTTGTCCTAGGCAAACTTGTAGCTTAGAGGGTTGTCTTGATGGTAGGCCATAGTGGGGGTGGTTGGGATGCCCTGGTGTACCTCCTAGATGCAGGGTTTGTTAAATGGTCTGTCTGGGCCTGAATGGCTTTGTTTCTGTTTTGTGTGGGTAATGTGGGTTGTGTTGGGGCTTGGCATGGGTTGTTGAACCTAGGACTGTCTCCCTCACTGTTGTAGCTTGGCATGGCTTGGTCTTGGCTTGTCATAGCTTGTTGTTTGGACCTTGTAACTCTAGTTTCCATCTGAGGGGTCAAGCTTGTCTTGTTTGTGGTTGGCTCATCAAGACCCCTTGGGTGAGCTCCTGCTGCAGCCTCCCCAGGTTGAAAAGGGCTTGACCTCAAGCCTGTGTCTTCCTCCCCCTCA
>JAIUZE010066925.1:0-15676 GCA_022085475.1 Heliosperma pusillum
AGTGACACGAATGTCTAGCAACTCGAGAATGACTTAAACTAAGGTAATGGCCCTAAAAGCGAGTGACATCTGTATGTCCATGATTAAAATATTCAAAACTGTATGAATCATTTTTCATGCATTTTTAGGTGGTTTGGTTTAGGCGGAATATGATGCAATTATCTATCATGTGAATAAAGCAACGAGAATGGAAAAATAAAACGCAAAATAAAACACCTAGTGTGGCCTTAACTACCAAAATAAACAAAATACAAGTTGGAATCCACCCTTGGACCCGAGAAGCTTGTCTTGATGTTCCATCTTGGTCCATATAGCGGGAGTGAGCCATCCGATCTCCATCTTGAATCTTCTCAAAATACATTTTAAAAATTACAAATGTAAACCTATTTATATTCTAATTCAAAATTATTCCAAAAATTAAAATTACATAGGGGAGATACGAGATCTCAAAATACAACCAAGACTATGTTTCCATCATTAGGAAAACATAATCTACTAAGGCCACACTAGTAAATTACAACTGATTGTACAAAAATGCGTAAAATTAAACCATTCAACCAACATTCAACATAATAAAAGCATCAACTAAAAATTAATCATACAAAACATAATGCATAAATTATGTTGATTAATTATCCAAACCACCATTAAATCATGTGACGATTCCGTAATTCATCACGAGATTTCAATCAAATCCAATGAAATTCATAATCAATATGAATTACAACAACATTATTTTAAACCTTTTTAAAATAACATGGTATCAAAAAATTTTGTGAACTTTTTCACAAAAACAATCATACATTATCTTTATAATGTACAATACAAAAAATTGGTTTAATCAATAAAAGCGAAATTTTTTTTTTGTTACTGTTCACGTATGAACAGTAGTAAATACCCAAAAAAAAAAATATTGATACGGCAGCAAAAAAAACATACAATATCTAATCGATATTAAACATTGATACAAACATTATTTTTTTTTTTTAACAGTGAACAGTGAACAGTACACGGCAGCAAAAAAAAAAAAATTAATCAAATTAAACGGTTTTAATTCGATCATGCTTATATTAACTAGATCGGTACAAACATACAATATCTAATCGATATTAAACATTGATACAAACTAGATGATTCAAATTAACTTTTTAACATGAATATCTAGATCATTTTATACCGAAAATATAAAGCAAAAGGATGTTCATTAACATTCATATCAAATTCCATTTACGTTTTAATTCAATCATTATTAAATCAAAACATCTACAAATTCATATATTATTATCTCAACCTTTTAAAATAACAATATTTGAATCAAAATGGAACACCCAAAAAAATAAAAAACTCACGGCATAAAAAATTTTTTTTTTTTTTTGCCGAAAGGAAATTTTTTTTTTAAAAATTATACAAATTCAATATTTACTAAAATCATATAAACAATTTCATAGCCCTATGGCTCTGATACCACTTGTGGGAAAATATCCGTATACTTCCCTTTAAATCATTGAGGATTATAATGAAATTATGATTATATGATTAATAGTCATAAACGAAAATGCATAATAAGCGAGAGATTAAAAATAACCTTTAGTCCTTGCTTTAAAGACCTAAGAACAATATCAAAATGATGATATCTCCTAATCGTAGCACCCAAGATAGAATGAGAAATGCCCTTGAATTTGCTAGAATGTTTTGTGTAAAGTTACTGTTAACTTTTAATTTTGTGATGTGTAGAGATGGAGGCACAAGTGAGAATGAATTAGGGTTAGAATAAAAACTCAATTTTTCTCCTCTTACCTTCACTTATCACGGCACAATTAGGGTTATATGGGGAGATATTTTCTCCTCTAATTAACCACTAATGGACCGAAAATTTTAGAGTGAATCTGGACTTTATTTCGGTTAAATTCGCTTTAATATATAATGTGTATTATTATTATTATAAATGTCATTTGTGTTGTCATGTATTAATATGTCCATACAACATTTTGTAGTCGATACATTAATACCGGTCTGACAACATCTAATATGACAATCGTATAATATATACGTTAATTATAATTATCCGTATAATTATAATTTGCTAATTCAATATAACATTTTATATTCAATTACGAATTAACATTTTAATTCGCATAAGCTTACATTATATATATCTGCTATAAATACAACAGTTTATATTTAATTACGAATTACTTTTAATTCTCTCAGCTTATATTATTTAATCGTTATTAAATAATCGTCTCATCATCACATTGACTAACCTTTTAGTCAAATACACTGACTAACCTTTTAGTCATATAATAGGGCATCAATATGATTATTTTCTCAAATAATCACATCTCTCAAACACATCCTCTAGGTGTGACTTTTAGGGACCAGTTGATCACCGCCATCTGTATGACAATAACGTCAAACTTATCTAGCATGCCAACCGTTATTGATGAACGTTAAACAACTGATTATTATACAAAGTATACCCTGTGAACTTACAGAGATTTACTTAATCTCAAAAGCATTTTACACCTCAAGGCATCATTCAAACTCCTAAGTTCAAAAGATTAAATCACTAATGGGTTAAGGAGTCCTGGCCAACTAATTCAACCTTACACCATCAAATACCATGAACTATTCACACATTTTCCTTAGAGTTACAACCAATCATCAATATAGGGTGAATTTAGATCTACACCATTTTCATCAAATCACAAAATTCATTCTAACAAATACTAATATTCCACAAAATTCAAAGTTCTTCCGACCAAGTATAATATACCACAAACAAATGGGTATGGCATCCACAAAAATGTTACAAGAGGAAGGTAAGGATACCAATGGTAAGATGGAGGAACTATCAAGAGTAATTTCCAAGAGGCAAACAAGATGGAAGAGAAAGAAGCACTTAGATAGAAGGAAGAGAGCATAATACATTAAGGACGAGAGAATTCATAGATGAGTAAGAAATACACTTCAATTAGGCTTGTCAATCTTCAAATCTTCGGTAGAGGATACTTCTTCTAGGTAACACAATGATCCACCTTAAGACGATAGATACAAACAAACATAACATCACTCAACACAATCAACAAACAAGTTAGAACCTAACAAACATCAAGTACACCAAAGACTACCACCTTAGGTCCTTAAGTCTACCCATCTCTCATTTATTATTTCAAGGTCAAGTAGTTTAAGTTTAGGGTTTACGTGTGTGCGTCGGGAGCGTTTAAGCTCTGATACCAACTGTGACAACCCTCACGAATGCGGAAATAAAACATACAAGCATGTGGTTTAAATAGCGAAAATACGGTGTTTTTAAAACTTTTTACATGCCAATAGAAAATACGAGGAGTGTCAGATGTTACAAACCAAATACAAAATACTACAAGAGACGTAGTCTCTTAAAATGTTATCCAATAACAAAGTTATTAGCAACTAGCTAAAATCGTCTAGAGGTGTTTCAATCCAGGGACCACGCCCGCTAGCTCACACCCGAACCCAGAATACCAAGCAAAAAGCCAACCAATCAAGCAACCTGTTCATCCATGAAAAACATGAACGCCACAGTCAGTCGGGAGTAACTCCGGGTTCTCCCAGCCATATCAGATTAAACGTACATAAAAGGAAATACAAAAGTAGAAGCATGCATATATAGATATACATGTGATATACGATAAGGATAGATAGGCAATTCAATATATAATGATAAGAGCATATGAAGTACAAGTCCGAATCCATCATGTTATACAAAGACTCGAGGAAGACACTCTTAGGCAACCGAATACACTCACTAGGGCTTACATCTCACCGTTAGCGGTATAAGTTTGATAAGATTGAGACTCGACAAACAAACCATGCCAAGTCATCCAATGATCAATCATATAATCATTCATCCCAACATACCGACACAATGACGACATCTCTCATGGTAAATGAAACGCACTAGCACCGTGTACATGGCAAGTATGATTAAAAGGCATCCACGAGATAAGCATTTCCCTGAACACATACACGATGACATTTCGTATATGTAGACTAATTTCCTCCTGGTAGGACGACGATAATAATACGGTTCCTAGTCTAAACCTGGCCAGACTCTCAGAATAAACGTGTTCCGAATCGACAAGCGATGACATTTCGCATCCAAGACTCGGTCAATCAGAGACGCCGAGTACCCCAAATTCAGTCGATAATTCACGAAAGAGGCGGAAAAGAGCACAAGCCTCATAACAAGCGGTACGCTACATGCAAATAACACCACCTCGCAAGTACACAACATTTGACGGCCGGGTCGATCAACGCAAAGCGTTCGCCTCCCAACAACGTCGTCGTATGCCCACTAACACATGCAATTAAGCAGTAGGATACATCCCCGTTCCGACATTCCAGCCTTACGAACGTGGAGGTAGCCAAGGGAATGAGAGTACAAAGCACATAACAAATTAGTGCTCAAACCGTAACATTTGTAAAAACCGACTCAAAGTGGGACATACCAAAAACCGTCACCAAACATGAGAATAGGGAGTTATATAAATTTAACTATGATAAAAATGAATCAATACATGATACATAAGCATTAGAACAAGTTTATGAAGCATAATAAATAAGAAACATAGATCCCCTCTCCAAAACAACGTTGTTTGGAAACCAACTAAAATAAGGGTCCACTTCAAACGGTCATAACTAGAGTTCTAGACATGCAAATGCAGAAATTCCAAATGACGGTGATAGCTTATCCTCTTACGGTTCCTATGGGATGTCTCAAGCCCAAAAAAAGCAAGTAACGAAGGAGATATGATCATTTTACGGAAAGGGGTCAGTGCAAGAAAACAGCAGTCGACAGCGAGTAACGCTGCCAGCGTCCCACGACGCTGCCAGCGTCCAAGAACGCTGCCAGCGTCCTTCACGGAACTCAGGCACGATCAAATCCTAACATGTTATCAACAACAAAAATCCTCATTTATCATCACAAACCATCAATTCTCATATCAATTAACAACTAACAACAACCATCATCAACAACACAATTCCTATGATTACTAATCCTAATCTAAATACGATTACTAACATAGAAAACACATAAAACACGTAAATGATATCGAGCAACCCTTCACCGTTATCTTTATGCGACTTTAAACGATTTCTAAACCTTCCTCCACTAGATAGTAATCTTTGTCGGGGTATAGAAAGTCTCCACCTAAACAAAGACGACAAAAGATGAATATAATTCACATTTGAGAAAGACGGATAAATTGAAAAGCGAGAAAGACGGTAATTTTATTACCAATACGGATAGAGGAAGATGAGAGGGAAGGAATAAGACGACCCTTAGTGAATTTGAGCAAGAAATGAAGGAGTAGCGACGAATCTAAGCTTGATAAAAATGGAGTTTAGGTTTTGGTGGTTTGATGAGGAAGAAAGAGTAAGTGGAAATGAAGGAAGGAGTTAGGGTTTGAGGGAGTATATGAAGGAGTAAGTGGAAAAAGTCAAGGGAAAAGTCAATGACGTCTTAAGACGTGATTCAATTGAAATCTCGCGTAAAATCCAAATACGAACTCGGAAATTCTAAATTCGACTCGGGAAATTTAATTCTAAACTAAAACTAAATTTCGCTGAAAAGTATCCGTATAATATTTTTACTATAAAAATAGGGTACAGTTGCAGGTGTTACATCAATCATCCAGGATTGAATATCCAACCACTCATTTGCAAAAGGTAATATATATACGTCATTGACAATGAGTAATATGTCATTTCTGTGGAAGACAATTCCTCCCACTGAACTTCATGTCTAAACTTGATAACTTTTAACTACCACTCAAATTCATGTCTATACATGACTTCTCGACAATTCTTGTGAAACTCTTCTTATATCACATAATTGAAATAATCATCACAACCTCTAAGTGTTGGTGAAAACCTTAGGCGTGTGTCGTGTACACATCCGATTCCAAATCGGGATTTTGAAAAATGGTTTTGTTGTGTATCTTGTACACTCTCACTATGAGGTATATTAATTATGATTTTGATCTTATCATAGTTATACGTTAACTTAGACTTTGTACACATCTTCATGTCCATCTATGCAATTATTATTGGACAACTCCAGATAAATCATTCCCTTGCATAGATTTCATTATGTAGAAAATAGAATTTAAAATTACTAGGTACTTCCACTTCATAGATCATAATCTCATCATAACAAGAACATTTTCTTTTGGTCTCCTCACTAGTCTAAGGATTCACTTAAGAACGCATTCTTTTGGTCTCCTCACTAGTCTTGAGTCTAACCAAAAAATATTTTCTTTTGGTTTCTTCACTAGTTTTTTACTAGTTTTACGTTGTGGCTCATTTTCTCCCATTCTATCTTTAGAAAAATACAATTATTTTCTTTAAAGATAGTCTCTGTGACACCCCGCGATTTCGCAGTAAAGTAAACACATAGATTTCCAGTGGAAAAAACGAGATTTTAAAACTTAAAAAGCAAAACCGCGATGTCACTATATTATAGAACAAAAACTTAATTTAATAAATCCTTGATAAAACACAATTAAGATAATAAACTAATATAAACTACACGCTAAGGGTAAATCGCTGTAAGCACAACGCTCGCTAGCTCACTCGCCACAACCCCATGCAAACACCAACCTGCAACATGTTCATTCATTAAAAATGAATGCCACAGTCAGTGGGGAGTAACTTAGAGTTCTCCCAGCGATATCACATCAAAACGCACATAAGCAAGTATGGAAAAATGTATCATCATACATATCATGCCGATTATATGTAGAGCATTTCATATTAACATTGCATAAGCATGCGAAACATCCATCGTATCATCATCATGCAACATCGACTCGGGACACTACAAGAAATCTTGTTTCAGGCGACTGTATTAAGGCGACTGATACTAGTAGTCGCCAATTTGGCGACTGAAAATATATTCGGGCGACCGAAAATATTCGCCAAATTGGCGACTGAAACAATACTGAAAATTTAAAAAAAAAAACACGGGCGACTGAAATCAGTCGCCAAATTGGCGACTGAATAAGCCATTTGACGACCGATTTCAGTCGCCAATTTTGCGACTACCATTTCAGTCGCCAAATTGGCTATTATCCCAGAAATCGCAAATCATCCGCACACTTTTTTACTTTACCAAATTTCTTCAATCAACCGAACAAACCCTAATATCTCTACAATACCGACACCACCACTACCCCACTCTGTCAACCACCACTCTGACCACCACTCCGACACTAGCACCACCGGATCTTTGTGTTCTCCTTCTTCTTGTGTTGCTTTGTCTGTTCTAATTGGTGAAGGTATATTTTTTCTAATTTGAATCCTTAAATTAATTTAGTTTGTTTGTTTAATTTGTGATTCCTACTAGTATTTAGTTGATTTTATATGTTTATATAAACATTTGTGATGATTATTGGTTTTAGATGTTAAATATTTGGTGTAATTTGAATCCTTAGATTAATTGGGGTTTTTTATAATGGTATTTAGTTGATTTTATATGTTTATACTAGTATTTAGTTTTTGATGATTTGATAGATTTATTGTAAAGATTTGTGATGTTTATTAGGTTTTTAGATGTTATTTAGTTAGGGTTTGGTGAAGCTTGAATTAGTGTTAGTAATTGTAATTTTTATTAGTGTTGTTAGTATTGGGGTTTGATTAGTGGTAGTGTTGTTGATATTATTAGTGTTGTTATTATTAATTTTGTTGGTATTGTTAATTTTGATTTGGGTTAGTGTTGTTAGTAATGGGGTTTTGATAATTTTCATGATTTGTGTTAGTGTTGGTAGTATAGGGGTTTTGGTTAGTGTTGTTTGATTAGTTTTAGTATGTTAATAATATTAGTGTTATTAGTATTATTTTGCTAGTATTGATAATTTTGATTTGTGTTAGTGTATTTCGTATTAAGGTTTTGTTAAATATGATTGTTTGTGTTAGTGTTGTTAATATTTGGGGTTTTGATTAGTGTTAGTATTTTTTGTACTTGTTGTGTTGGTTAATGTTTAGATTAAAATGAAGAGATTGGAGCGTACATGGATGTACGAAGAAAGACTTGATAAGAAAAGACGTTCTACCGCTAGATTTATAAAGGGGGTTGCCGAGTTTATTGAATTTGCTAAACAACAAGACGAGTATGATTTAGTAGTAAATATACTTAGGTGTCCTTGTATTAAATGCAAAAACATGAAATATCTACATGACATTGAGGTTCAAGAACATCTTTATACAAACGGGTTTTGTCCAAACTACTACAATTGGATTTCTCATGGAGAATCTTATTTTTCACTTCCCGAACAATCTCAAATCCCACAAAATGAGAACCCATATAGAGATATGGTAGTTGATGCGTTTGAGTCGAATATTTTCAATAATGATCATATACCAATGAATGAAGAAGAACCACACAGGTTTTTTTTATGTTATTAACAATTTATGTTCATGTTTTTTTTATGTTATTAACCGTTTCTAACAATTTGAATATTTGTGTAATTGTAGATGGCAGGAGGTCGAGGTAGACAACGTGGCGGCGGTTCAAATAGACACCATAGTACTTCTTCAGTCGAAGAGGAGGAGATGGAGGTTATTGATCAGTAGATTCCGGTGGTCGAGGAATCGACCAATGAGGATGAGTCCTCGGATCAGACATCGGAGATCCAGTTCACCTCGGAAGGAAAGATGATACTTGATCCCGCGGGTTTTTGGTAAGACAACGACCAATGTCTTTAATTTATTATTTTATAATTATATTACATTATTTATCATAAATGCATACTATTCAAAAATATTATATATATGTATATATTATTTTTCAGGTTTTCGTCTCAAAAGGTTGTACGAGGTTGTACTCAAAGTACAAAGATGAAGATGACGGGGGTTGCTTCTACTTGTTGGACCAAGGCTACATCCACACAAAAAGAGGAATGGTTCAATAATTTTAGGGTATATTTTTGTTTATATTTTGTTATATTATAATAATTATCAATTAATAATTTAATTTACTAATACTTACCTTTTAAATTGTAGAAAACATTTGACTGGCCAGCGGGATTAGAGTATATTGTACGCCAAAGGTACAATGAGACATGCACCAGACGGTTAAGGGACAACATGTATAAGGTTGTCAAGAGGAAGAAGGAGTCGGAGCATATGAGAGGTATTAATATTTTTTTTGTTATTTGTATATAGTTATAATTTAACACATTTTATCATATTTTATAATACTAATTTAAATTGTAGGTGGTGCATATGAAGAAATGCTTAAATATCGTGAAACTCCGGAGTTTCAGGCTAAGTCGGCCCAAGCATCTACAAATAAAAGAGGAGGAAAGAAAGATGGAGCGGCTGAGCCTTCACATCACGGAGGATCTCGATCTTTCTTGGACCTAGTTTTGCGTGTAAGTTATATTTCCACTTTTTCGTCCATTTGAAAATTATAACTTAAATTCTTTTTATTATTAATATCTTCTTATACAAGTCTTTAAATATCTTCTTTTAGAAGAGTAAGAAGAAAAAAGCTAACACGCTCTTCCTTGACACCCATTCTCGACTCCAAGACAATAGAAGATATTGGATAAAGCCAAAAGATAAGGAACTATATGTAAGTTTCAAACCATTTTTGGATTTTTACAATAAGTTTATTTTTTTGAATGTTTAACAAATTTTGTATTTATTTTTAATAACAATTTTTATATTTTGTAGGAAGCATTTTGCCCCGAGAAAGTTAGGCATCCTGAGAAATCCGATAACGAGATTTGGTTCGACTTGGTTAAGGGTTTCAAGAAGGGGAATGTGTACGGAATTGGCTCGGCTAAGGACGTATTTTACGAAACTCCAAGGGGAAGAATGCCTTCCAGCTCAATACAAACCTACAAGCCGGGAGTCGTAGGAAAACTCCAAGCCTAACTTGACGAAGAAAGAAGAAAAAACGCCGAAAGGGATGAGGAACTCCGGATAATGAAAGACAAATTTAAGGCTTGGGAAACCATGTTCGACAACTGCAACCAAGGTCTGCCTCCCTTTCGGCGAGATTATGATCAAGGCAATGGAGGTGGTGGTATGCAAGCCGAAGCCAATACGACCCTTGGCTTTTGATATTAGTTTAGAAACTTGTTAATTGTAGTTGTTTAAACTTGGTTTTGTGAACCTTTAAGAAGATTTGTAAACTTGAGACAATTTTCTTGATATATATGAGGACATTCGTTTCTCATCGTGTTGTTGTAAATGTGTGAAATTGTGGTTGTTTTCAATTGTACTTGCAGGTATGGTAATGAAATGGCAGGATAAAAACAGAATTTTTCGTGCAATAAAATAGGTGTTTTGGCGACTTAAATGTTCATTTGGCGACTATTTTCAGTCGCCAAACCCCCTGTATTTTTACAAATTAAAATCACTTTGGCGAGTGATTGGCGACTGAAATCAGTCGCCCAACTTAGCGACTGAATGGTGAAGTAGACGATAAATTGGCGACTGAGGGCGACTCAAATCAGTCGCCAATTTGGCGACTACTTCACCTTTCAGTCGCCATGTTGCCAATTTGGCGACGCTTTTTTCAGTCGCCAAATTTGGCGACCGAAATTAGTCGCCCGAATTTTATTTGGCGACTAATGACTGCGACTGGGTCTTGGCGACTGAAATCAGTCGCCAAATTCGTTCTAGCAACTGAAATTAGTCGCCAATATCGGTCGCCTGAATGTCGTTTTCTTGTAGTGGGAAAGACTCTCATTGGCAACCACATGTATACTAAGGGCTTGCATCTTACCATTAGCGACATATGCTTGAGAAGGTACGGGACTTGACATACGAACCAATCATAGGAATCCAATCAATCAAGTATACAATCCATCATATGATCAAACATAAGCATACACACTCTCACGGTAAATGACACGCACTAGCATCTGTACAAACAAGTATGATCGATCACGTCCACGAGGTAAACATTTCCCTGAACCGTATACGATAAACACTTCGTACACGAAAAATTCACACGTCCACGGGATAAGCATTTCCCTGAACTGAATACGATAAACATTTCGTACACAAAAGACACATTTCCTCCCGGTAGGACGACGATAATAATACGGTCCTAGTCTAAACCTGGCCAGACTGTCAGATTGAACATGTTCCGATTCCACATGCGATAAACATTTCAAATCCAAGACTCGATCAACACAAAGGACGTCGAGTACCCCAAATTCGGCTAAACTACACGAAAGAGGCGGAAAGAGCACAAGAATCATATACAAGCAAGTACACTACATGCAATGACACTACCTCGCAAGGATACAACATTTGACGGCCGAGTCGATCAACGCATTGCGTTCGCCTCGCAACAACGTCGTCATATCCCCACTCACAAATGCATTCAAGCACCAAGGATACACCCCATCGCACCGATATTCCAGTATAACGAGTATGAGGGTGTAGCCGGGAAATGAGAGTTCAAAGCACCAAACAGGTGGTGCCCAAGTTACCACGTAAGGAAAACCGACTCAAAAGGAGAAAACATGTTAAAACCGTTATTAAACATGTAACAACCCGAAAAGTACCCTATTTTTCTAGGGAAAATATTTTACGGATACTTTTCAGCAGATTTAAGTTTTAATTTAGAATTTATTGTTTCGAGTCGAATTTGGAATTTCTGGGTTCGTATTTGGAATTTCCGCGAGATTCCATGAGAATCCCGTTTTAAGTCATCTTTGACTTTACTTGACTTTTAAGTCGTCGTTGACTTTTCTTGACTTTTTAAGTCGTCATTGACTTTTCTTGACTTTTTAAAGTCGTCATTGACTTTTCTTGACTTTTAAGTCGTCATTAACTTTTCTTGACTTTTAAGTCATCTTTGACTTTTCTTGACTTTTAAGTCGACTTTGACTTTCGTTGACTTTTCCCGACTCGCCTTGTAATTTTGAAGACCGAAAATTTATTTAAAAAAATAATATTTTTAATTTATTTTTATTAAGATTTATTGGGATTTATGAAAATTTAATATAATTATTTTGAATTTATTTGGAATTAAAGAATAACTTTTACGGTTTTAACCCAGACGTCATTTAACTATTCCCGAGTCATCGTAAATCCCGAAACAAACCCGAAACTCGACTTTGGCATGAGTCACACGCCCATGTCATATTTTTCCACTCACTTTAGGATATTTTCATTCTTTTTATTAAACTAATAATAATATCTTAGATATTTATAACTTTATCGATCCGTTAACGAAAATTACGCAAATCGCTCAAAATCAGACCCGGTTTCTCTCATTTCTCACGGCTCCATTGCCCTCTAATAGGACTAGATATTTGTCTTTCTTTTGATTACAATAACATAATATCTAATTAATATCTAGATATTTCATTAAACAATTATAAAACCTAATTATATTTAATTAATTACCTTAATTAATTACAAAACCCGAGTCAATTCCGTAACAACAATTTCAAAACCCGACTCCATATTTTCTCTATATGTACACGGCTCACTCACCACACTTACCCACTAACTACCTTTTCATTTTACAATAAATCAAATTAAGATCTAATTAACACTTTCTTTAATCGTTCTTCAGCGTTCTTCGTCGTTCTTCGTCGTTCTTCATCGTTCTTGAGCAAAATCATCATAAAACCTTCATTTCTTATTCAAATCCGTCCTAACTTATATTTCTAGAATCTCCTCTTCGCTCTCCATCTTCAAGTACGGTTTATTTTCAATTCCGACAAACTCGTTTTCAACACTTTAATTATGGAAAATCAAGTTTTTATTCTAATAATGTTATTCTTGTCATTTCTTATAGGGGAAGATTTTGAAGACGAGTTTGGTGACTCGTATATGTTAGGGGAAGATTAGTAGACGGGTTTTTCTTTACTTCTTATTTTGGTGCTAATTGATTTTGCTAGCTAAGGTAACAATTCCGAGTTACTCGACGAATTAATGTTACATACCTTTAGTTGTTGTTTATGATTTACGGTTTTTAATTAGTAACATGATAAGTTGTTATTTTTATTATGTTGTATGAATTTTTGATATGTTTAGTGTTCTTGATAAATTTGGATGATGGTTCATAATCATGATTTTTGTATGAATAATGGTTGAATTGGTTGTTAAAATGGATGTTGTTAATTAAAATCATGTTAAAATAAATTTGGGTGGTTGTTGTTGTTGGCCGTGGGTGGTGGCTGGTTTGGGGTGGCTGGAAACCGACCCAAACCAGGCCGGTTCAGCCCAGTTCAGGCCGGTCCAGGCCGGTTCAGACCCGGTCTGGATTGGTCCGGGAATTGTCCTTTGGGTTTTTGTCGATACTTGATTGTTTTGTTGTTGTTTTGACGGGTTTTAAATATGTTAAGCATGCGGGAAATATTAAGAAACGGTTTTTAGAAAAGATGACCAAAACCGGTCCAAAATGAACCGTGGGTCCCCTTGGACTTGTGACGGTTTTTAAGTATTGTTATTTTATCGTGTTTTGTAATATTTAGCAAGTGGGAAATTTTAATAAGTAAATTATTTAATTAAAAGCTTTTCATTATATTATTATTTCTCACATGTTAAAAAATTATAATACGAGATTTTAGTTTAATTTGATATCATGTAAGTCAAGCGGGTTTTCGTATGAATTAATAATTCACATGTTAGAAATTGAATGAAATAGCATGAAATGAATGTGATATTCTTATGTTCAAGCCTCGATGGCTAAGACTCTGTTTCTAGCCGTTTTGACCAAACGGGTTTGGTCAAACTAAGATCTAGTCAGCCCCGTTTTGACTGATGACCCGTCGCGGGACTCGGGTCGGGGATTTGTCTTCAGGTAAGGTTTTATTTAATGAATTAATGAATGAGCCTTAGTAGATATGAGGCGATATGATATTTGAATATGATTTATATGCAATTAGTCACATGATAGGAAGTTTTTCCCGTGACTGTTTGATTGTATGATATTTGTCGTGTTGACTAAGTACCCATAGAGAATTATGAGTATATGGCGTCTTGACCATTCTAATTCTAAATGAGTATCTTGGACCATGACATTGATAAGCCTTACTATCTTTAACGAGTATATAGTTCATGGTTAATAGCTTTTGTGTCCCGGCTTGGTGGATCTCCAAGTCGGGGCATGGCTGCCATTGCTTCCACTTTGGGGGATGGAGCCAGCTTCAGTACTAGCCAACCCTTTGGTGGATCTCCTTAGGGATACTCATGTGATGAGTCTTGGGTGCGATGGATCTTCGCATTTCTCTAGGTCTGCGCAGTCTAGGTTTAGGGTAGAGTTGTATCTTGGCCCTGTTATTAGGGTAACCTCTGAGCTAAGATATGTGCTTTGGATCTGGGCCATGTTTTAAAGGTAACCGCTGAGCCTAGATGTGTGCTTTGTATTTTGGCCATGTTATTAGGGTAACCGCTGAGCCTAAATATATAAGTATATCCTACCTCGTGGTATAGACTCGAGTTACAGAAGTCTTCTATTGCCTTATAGGAACTTATCCTTTTGGTAGACGTATTGTCTTTCATGTTTGTATGATTCATGATCTTAATGTGAGATGCAAGCCGGCTAAGGTTGATAGAGTTTTGGATTACGCGGTTGTTAACTGATTCACATGATAAGCCTTGCATGAGTACCTTAGCTTTCCTATGATAGGTTATATGTTAGTTAATTGTTTCACAACATGAAAAGCATATCGTATATGTTAAGGTTTTGTATTTTCCATATACATCTCTTTTATGTTATTCATGTTTATTAAACTCGACATTTCGTGGCTGGGAGAACTCGGAGTTACTCCCCACTGACTGTGGCTTCCGTGTTTATATTTAATGCGGTTGGCAGGTTTGTGATGCATACTTGGGTACATTGACGAGCTAGCGAGTGAAGTATTACCTTGGACCTATATTCGGATCTTAGGATTGTATATTATTATACACTCTTTTATTTCAGTATTTATACGGGAAACATGTCTCCCGTTTTAGATATTTCTTATGTATAATATTATTTCTTTTTGTTATGAACCTTTTTATTTAAGACACCTTTGTTATGTATTCTCATCTTTTATTTAGTTAAATTATTTTTTTTTCTTTCCGCAAATTTGAGGGTGTCACAGTTGGTATCAGAGCTATTTAGCTCCCGACGCATGTTTGTGTACCCTTGTATAAATAACTTAACCTTAATAAATAATAAACTTGTGAGATAGAATGGTAGGATGGGTAGATTAGGATTTATGTTGTAGTCTCTTTGTGCTTGCTAAATGATAAGTACTAATCTATGTTTTCTTTTGCAAGATGCCTCCGAGAATTGACAACACGATCTTAGCAGCTCTTACTGTTATTATTCAAAATCAGCAAAATCAACAAAATCATCAGCCGAATCCTATTCCTAATCCTCTTCACGACCGTGAGAGACACGGGAGTTGTACATGGGTTGCTTCACAACTATCTAGGAGCCAAGCCAAAACCTATGGTGGTGAAGTAGACCCCGTCAAACTTTCTGAATGGTTACGAGAAATGGAGAAGAACTTTTCTCTTTATGATGTTCTTGATACGGATAAAGTCCGTCTTGCGTCCCACTTCTTAGTGAAGGAAGCAGATCAGTGGTGGTCACTTACTGGCCCTACTTCCAAGTTGGAACTCGATTTTGGGTGGACTCGTTTCCGTGAACTATTGGAGGCGAGGT
>JAIUZE010066926.1:0-20515 GCA_022085475.1 Heliosperma pusillum
AGGCGGGAGATACCTTGAGGCGTTTTCCTCTTAAACCGATTGCTTGACAACTAGTTAAAGAGGCTTATAAATGTGAAAGAAACTTGTTGGTGGTGTAATCGAGCCCTAGGCCTTTCTTATTGTTTAGACTATTATTTTTGTTACTTGTTTAGTTTTTAGCTTAGATATTAGCTTAATCTTTACCACTTCATGATTTGCGTAGCTAGCTTATAATTTAAGACGAACTTGTACTCAATCCTTGACCTCTCTGTGGATCGACCTCGACTACCGCTACTACATTAGTAGTTGAGATTATAAATTTTGTTTTGACCGGGGGAGGGCGACGAAAACCCCGCGTCATATATCTTTTGGAAACCTAGCTTAATTTACTTACCATAATAGTTTCCAAAATACTTTGTCTGAATTAAATAATTATATAATATAGACTTTGCATATATTTTTCATTTAATGTATAATCTATGCAACTAATTAATAGCATAAGTGAGACATGTTTATTTTAAGGAATTGAAAATCACTCTATTTTGGTAATTTCTAAATTAATATTTTAACAAAAATTATATAATATTTACATTGAAATCCTTTTATCAGGTCTATCACACAACACTATCGATTAAAAACTATATACTATAATTAATTTGTATAATTTTATTTAATTACATGGAAATCCCTTGCTTCAGGATTTAATATATAGTATTGATAGATGGAGGAAGTATATAAATACATGGTAGTGGACCATGACTATATCATGATTCATGATCAATAAGACTTTTTACCAAAAATCCAACGGTACCCCCGAACTTTGATATTTTTCCCGAAATACCCAAATTTTTTACCCGAGAAACTTTAAGTGGCCATAACTATTGTTTACAATCAAACTCGGTACATGATAATTGTTTTTCCAAGAGCTACGATTTGAAAAAAAAAATAGTTGTATATGGATCCCGTGGCTAGGAGTTTTTGTCTGTCAAAGTTTTTTTACCGAATAAACTTTGAGTAGCAATATTTCTTGGTCACGAGTCCGAACTCGCCATTTTTTTTTTTCAAATCGTAGTTCTCGAAAAGCTGAACAATTTGAAAAAAAATCTTCATTTTCGATTTTGTAAACACGAGTTATGTCCACTTAAATTTTTTGGGTAAAAAACATGGGTTTTTCAAGCACAATGTCAAAGTTCGGGGGGAACCGTGGGAATTTTCCGCTTTTTTTAAAGATGAATATATATGATTAAAACAATTTAAAAAAAATGAAACTCCATCTACCGTGAATCTTACATCAAAATAAAATGAAATATGTCAAGATTTAAGATACTTATAGAAGATATTCTAGGCAATAATTAGGATAATAATTTAGTATATAATTAAACCGCGTATGTTAAGTTTAAGACGAATAATATCCATCATATAAATTACTGTATATTTTACTGTAATAATGATACGATGACTCATGTGATGTTGCACGTGGCTCAAGTGCAAGTGGTACAGACCTGTAAGAGTGTATGATAAAATAGTGCTCCGTCCCTTCATATTAAGAGCGAAATTAAATATTAATATAAATACTTCCTCCCTTCAACTCTACTCTACCAAAAAACTTTTTCACATTTGTCGAGACGTGTTTTACACGGTAAATATCGTTAACTACGTGTTTGCAAAAATTATAAAAGTTAGATATTAATAATGTACTCGTAAAGACGAATCAAACAAGATCACACATGAATATATTTTTTACTTATATATTGAGAGAAAATTATATGATCACTTGTGAATAGTGTAGAAAAATGAAAGTGGTAGAGTGGAGTTGAAGGGAGGAAGTACATGATAAATATTGTTCGGATAGAGTGGAATTAAATATTACGGAGTAGTAGATAAATAAATAAATGGTACTCCGTATTAGATAGAAGTATATAAGATCATTTCGTGTTGTAGGACCTAAAAGTAATCCGAACTGTAGCACCTGAAAATGACCCGTTCCGAAATGATCCACCCAGAACCCAACCAAAATGACCCAGCCAGTAGGGGTGGAATCAAGATTCTGAGTTTAGGGTAGCAAACACTTTTGACATATAATTGTCCTAAAAATTGAAAACCAAGAACATTGACATAACACTTATCTAAATTACATACTCATGATTAATGTTGAATTTTTGTTGTAAGCTAACACACGGAAAACAAAAGAAAGGAAAACTATATAGGGTGATCCGAACCCTATTTGCATAGCCTTGGTACAACGAATAACTTGATAAATTGTTAATTCAAAAATGACCCGATTCGAAATGACCCACCTCGAACCCAACCTAAATGATATGACTCAGCCAGTAGGGGTGGAATCAAGATTCCGAGTTTAGGGTAGCAAACCCTTTTGACATATAATCGTGCTAAATATTGAAAACCAAGAACATTGACATAACACTTACCTAAATTACATACTCATGATTAATGTTGACTTTTTGTTGTAAGCTAAACACGGAAAACAAAAGAAAGGAAAATTATATAGGGTGATTCAAACCCTATTTGCATAGCCATGGTACAACAAATAACTTGATAAAATATTAATCCAAAAATGACCCAATCTGAAGTGACCCACCCTGAACCCAACCTAAATGACTCGGCCAGTAGGGGTGGAATCAAGATTCCGAGTTTAGGGTAGCAAACACTTTTGACATATAATCGTCCTAAAAATTGAAAACAAAGAACATTGACATAACATTTATCTAAATTACATACTCATGATTAATGTTGACTTTTTGTTGTAAGCTAAACACGAAAAACAAAAGAAAGGAAAACTATATAGGGTGATTCGAACCCTATTTGCATAGCCTTGGTACAACGAATAACTTGATAAATTGTTAATCCAAAAATGACCCGATCCGAAATGACCCACCCTGAACCCAACCTAAATGACCCAGCCAGCAGGGGTGGAATCAAGATTCCGAGTTTAGGGCAGCAAACACTTTTGACATATAATCGTCCTAAAAATGAAAACCAAGAACCTTGACATAACACCTATCTAAATTACATACTCATTATTAGACCTGGCAAAACTGACCCGACCCGAATAACCCGACCCGATAAGGCTGACTCGAGACCCGAAAGAGACCCGGAATTGCCTGACCCGAGGATGACCCGAAACCCGAATTGACCCGACCCGACCCAGACCCGACCCGAACCTTGACTGACCCGAAATAGACCCGACCCAAAATAACCTGACCCAAAACCACCGACCCACAGATGACCCAATTTGAAATGATCCTAAATGACCAAATTTATTGTGATTAGGGGTGATAAACTGATAATGAGATGAGACAGCCCACATGCAGCTCACGCTCGGCTTGGTCGAAGTCGGCCCGTGCGAGTTTGGCTTGACGCCGGGCTTAACTTGAAAACTAACTTGATCATTTTGACCTGAAAAATGGCCTAAATAAATCGGATATGAATCTAAAATAAACCGACCCAAAATGACCCATACCCGAAATGGCCCAAACCCGAAGTGACCCAAACCCGAAACTGACCCGACCCGACCCGACCCGACCCGAAAGGTTGAGCAAACCCGATATGACCCGACCCAAACTGACCCGACCCAAACCCGACCCGTTTGACCCATTTGCCAGGTCTATACCCAACTCATGATTAATGTTGACTTTTTGTTGTAAGCTAAACACGAAAAACAAAAGAAAGGAAAACTATATAGGGTGATACGAACCCTATTTGCATAGCCTTGGTACAACGAATAACTTGATAAGTTGTTAATCCAAAAATGACCCGATCCGAAATGACCCACCCCGAACCCAACCTAAATGACCCAGCCAGTAGGGGTGGAATAAAGATTCCAAATTTAGGGTAGCAAACACTTTTGACATATAGTCGTCCTAAATATTGAAAACCAAGAACATTGACATAACACTTATCTATATTACATACTCATGATTAATGTTGACTTTTTGTTGTAAGCTAAACACGGAAAACAAAAGAAAGGAAATCTATATAGGGCGATTCGAACCCTATTTGCATAGCCTTGGTACAACGAATAACTTGATAAATTGTTAATCCAAAAATGACCCGATCCGAAATGACCCACCCCGAACCCAACCTAAATGACCCAGCCAGTAGGGGTGGAATCAAGATTCCGAGTTTGGGGTAGCAAACACTTTTGACATATAATCGTCCTAAATATTGAAAACCAAGAACATTGACATAACACTTATCTAAATTACATACTCATGATTAATGTTCATTTTTTGTTGTAAGCTAAACACGGATAACAAAAGAAAGGAAAACTATATAGGGTGATTTGAACCCTATTTATTTGCATAGCCTTGGTACAACGAATAACTTAATAAATTGTTAATCCAAAAATGACCCGATCCGGAATGACCCACCCCGAGCCCAACCTAAATGACCCAGCCAGCATTGGCGGAACTAGGATTCCGAGTTTGGGGTAGCAAAAACATTTGACATATAATCGTCCTAAAAATTAAAAACCACGACATTTACATAACACATATCTAAATTACATACTCATGACTAATGTTGATTTTTTTCGTTGTAAGGGAAACATAGTGATTCACCAACTTAATTTCTAATTTTTACTTAAGCAAGTTTTATATTCCTCTAACATAACTGATTTACAACTATTTTTATAGAAAAAAAAAGGAAAATTATTTAGGGTGATTCGAACCTTAGTTACATAGCCTTAGTATAATGAAATTATCACTTTACCAGTTAGTCATAGACTCATAGTCATGGGGAAAAGGGCTGGTCAGCCTGGACCGGCCCGCCACTCGGGTAAAAAATGACCCGGCCACTGGCCAGGGTCATGCCAACCCGCCTCCCCTCGACCGGGGCCGGGTTTAATTTTGCTAGGCTGACCCCCCTTGGCTCGTTCTTTTCAGGATAAAAACATCTCATGCCCAGCCGCCCGACCCATCCTTAGCCCGCCTCGGGCCTGAGCCTAGGTCACTCTACTAGCGTCCCGACCGGGCACGGACAAGCCCACCTGTTACTATGGGCTTGATCCAGGTCGGACCAAGTGAGCTCGGACCGACTCCATCCCTAGTTAGTCACTTACCACTGAATCACAAACACTCGTGTGTTACTTTCATGTGCTTAATTCTATACAAACAAAGTAAGTGTCCAGATTTATTTGGGATTGCATAAATCTTTATTTTCTGCCATTTTTACTGGTAATGGGGTAGCGAGTGCCACCTCATGCTACTTAGTAGCTCCGCCCCTTCAAACTATGTCTATCTGTAACATATATGACTCCGAACCATTTTTTTAATTAATCTGAGACCGAAAAGGAAATTGAAGCTCCAGCTTCTCTTACGGGGAATCTTACAGCAAAATAAAATATAAATTAATATGTCAAGTTGGCCACTATATAATAACCAGTAAGTCTTGTTTAAGACGGGTATTATCCGTCTTATACTTAAGACTAGTCAATAGTGCTCCAAGGTAGTTATAAAGAAAAAACTTTGATTTTTTCTATGAAATAAATGGGATAATTTAGTATGTATTTATCCGTTTTAATCTTAAAACCAATTGTATTTGTCTTATAGTAGAAATTGTGTAGTAATAAACTAAATAACTAATAATCCATGTTACTCTCGATAAGATGACTCATGTTAGGTTGCACATGGCTCAAGTGCAAGCTGTACATGATAAACACAAGCTCTCATTTGTGACGAGACTATCCGTCGCAAGTTTGCGACGGGTCAAACTCTTCACATAAAGTGCAAGTGGGGAGGTAAGTGAAGGATAAATGGATCCCCCCACTTGCACTCCCACTTTTTCTTTGTGAGGAGGGCTTAACCCGTCACAAGCTTGCGACGGATCGTCACATCGCAAGTAAGACTTTCTGTATGATAAAATAGTACTCCGTCCCTTTCACATTCACTCTACCGCTCTACTTTATGCACAAAATTTCATAGTGACATTAAATAAGGATATTCTATATCAGTAGGTCTTACTTGCGACGGATCGGATCTTGCGACGGGTATTTTGTGAGAGGAAATGGGTAGAGGGGACAAGGTGGGCACCCCCCATGTGCTTCTCCACTCACCCTTAATGGGTATTTTGTGAGAGAATATGGTATCCGTCTTAAGCTTGTGACGGATAGTGTCCGTCACAAATGAGAATTTGTGATTCTATATAGTATCTCTTACTTCCTCCATTTAACTCCACTCTACCAAATTATTTTTTCACGTTTGCCGAGACGTGTTTTACGCGGTAAATATCGTTAGCTACGTGTTTGCAAAAGTTATAAAATTTGGATATTAATAATGTACTCGTAAAGACGAATCAAACAAGATCACACATGAATATATTTTCACTTATATATTGAGAGAAAATTGACATTAGATGCCGACTCATGAATAGTGTGCAAAAATGAAAGTGGTAGAGTGGAGTTGAATGGAGGAAGTAGTTTTTTTATATTTCTAGATTTTCTACAGTGTACCTTTCTTTTTTAGTTAAAAAACTTTGACTGTCTTTAATTCTTGGTTACGAAATCAAAAAGCGTAATTTTTTTTTTCAAACTAAACATATCGTAAAGACGAACAATTTGAAAAAAAAATCGTTATTTTATAAAATCGTAGCTATGAGATATAGTCGGCTAAAGTTTATTTGGTTAAAAACGTTTGACCGACCATAATTCTTGCAACACGCTCGTAGAGTTGTAATTTTTTTTTTCAAATCGAATATCTCAAGAAGATGGTTAATTTGAAAGGAAAAAAAATCAGTAGCGTTCCATCTTGACGGCCAAGAATTATACGGGGTCAAAGATTTTACAAAGAAAAGGAGATGTACTTCTTGGAAAATACGAAAATACAGAGGTACCTATAAAATATCGCAATTAAATATTAATACAAATACATCATAAATATTGATCGGAGAAGCGAAATTAAATACTTCAAAGTTACATGGTAGTGGACCATGACTATCATGAGCAATAAATCTTTTTTAAGATAAATATATAAGATTAAAATACTCAATCTTCTAATCTTACGCACCTAAAATATAACAATAATAACAGTAAATCTTGCATAAAATAGCTATTATCCATCTTGACCTTTCTAACAACTACTCTTCGTTTATGTCAACCAACACGGGAATCTCATTGAGAAATGCATATTATTTTTCAAATTAATCACATAGCGTGGCTAATCTACATTTTACTTTGTATGGAATTACATGCATCAGATGACTCATGGAATCACGCATATGATTCTAGTGCAACTAGCATGTAATTCATGTCTTATTTCTGTCAAATAAACCTGCTAATGGGTCAAATGGGTCATTTTTGAATTGATCACTTCAAATCGGATTATTGTTATGACTACCAAAAGAATTGGGCCAAGATTTAGTTCAAGCCGAGTCACTTTTGTCATGTTTATCGCTAAGGCTCCGCCATCTATATCTATATAATACTTATGAGTACTAAAGAATTGGGTCGGGATTTGTTTCAAGCCGATACACTTTTGTCATGTTTATCGCTAAGGCTCCTTCATCTATACCTAAATAATACTAATACGTTGCTCGTTCGCTGCTCAGAGTGTAAAGTACTTGGCTAAATATATAATGTGTTAGGACGGTTTAGCTTTTATTGTGTAAATAGTATTGTAGGACAATTTTGATACTACAAAAATTCGATTTAACGGTTATTATTGTTTCAAGTTGTGATTTTATTAGTTATACTAATTAACACTTGTATTAGTCAATATCTCGTCATATATTTGTATAGAGTATATTTAGCTTATTTGTTAATACTGTTTCCTAGTTTGTAGCTAGCTAAACTCTTTGTACATTACTATATATTACCTGCTGGCTCCGTAATTTACTGTTTGAACTTCATGTACCTGTCTCATGCGCGAGTCTTATTTATTGTGACAATGTATCTGCGGTCTATTTATCCGGAAACCCAGTTCAACATCAGCGGACCAAGCATATTGAAATTGACATTCATTTTGTTCGCGAAAAGGTCCGTCTTGGCACTGTCAAAGTGTTACATGTTCCCGCCGAGTATCAATATGCGGACATCTTCACTAAAGGTCTCCCTAAGCACTTATTCACTCATTTCCGATCCAGCCTCAGCGTTTGCCAAGCTCCCGCTCCGACTGCGGGGGTGTATTAGTCAATATCTCATCATATATTTGTATAGAGTATATTTAGCTTATTTGTTAATACTGTTTCCTAGTTTGTAGCTAGCTAAACTCTTTGTACATTACTATATATATGCTAATATACCAACAACCCTAATGAAGGGATTGTATTATATCAACTTGGATGACACATTTTTCCTTTAAATAGTATTTTGAGAGGTTTATTTGATAATTAAAACCAAAATAAATTATATTTAGTTGTAATTTAATTCACTTAACTTTGCATTATATATAATACATACACCTTTTCTCTCTTTTTATATATGTATCTAAAGTAGTGCTTTCTTTTTCATCGTCAAATATTCTTGTTACTCATTTTCCTTTTAATCCGTTCGGACTGTTATATCAGCTTTCGATACTCCTCTAAAAGTTTATCGTTAGACTTCTCTTACTCTAAGAGTGCTCCTACCCTTACCTTACCCTTCTTTATTTTCTTGTCCAAACGTTATATGGTTATAGTTTACTCGTATCGAGCAATGTATTTTTCTTTTCTTGTGGCTTGCTTGGTGAGGTATATTCCCACATATGTTACAATCTTCTATTTGAGCCTATCCTCTCCACCTCAACCACAGGTTTGAGGTTTGATATCCTTTGTTATTATCGATAGCTCTTGAAACATTTCTGACTTAGTGCCCCTTTTCTTCATCATTCATTCTAACTCTTATATCAGCTCTCGGTATGTGATCCTTCAAAAGCTAAATCACCTTAGCCTTGTTTTCTTGGCCCAACCTTAAATGGTTAGCGTATACTCATAGCCATCAACGTATTTCTCTTTTCATGTGCATTGTTTGGTAGGGGTATACTCCCAGATCATGCTACCTTATCCTCTAAGGGCTTGTATATTTCCCCTTTTCCTGACATGTGTCACCATCATTCTAAGAGACTCATCTACATTTTGTGGGTGTGTCCCTCGTTTCACAATGTGTAGGGTTCTTGTAACCTCACGTTTACCTTCTACGTACTCTTTTATTATGACTTCCACCCTAAACTCTTTCAAAACTTCCATCACTCTAACTCGTCTTGATTTATCCTTATATTTTCTCCTTAATCATTTGGTCATTTCGGTTAAGTCAGTGTTAGATCCCTTGGACCCACAATGACTTTATTCTAGGACAATATCCACATATATGAGTATGACTAATTGGGCTAGCAAAATTTAACCCGGGAACGGGCTAGGGGGTAGTCAGGCTAGAACGGGTCTGACCATTGATGTATCCTCCTTTTAGTTTCTCCTTTTTTTTGCAGATTTGCCTCCAAGTTCAGCTGGACTCGTTAGAAGGAACATAGCTCATCCACTCTTTATCCTTTAAGTATATTTGATGAACCCAGTTGCCCATAAGCTGTCCTTCTTTGTTGCCACCCAGTTCACAAACTTCCAATCCCCACCATAGCCTGATTCCAAATTCTCCGATTTTTGATTCCCAGACCCCTTTCTTTCCTGATTCCAAAACGGTGGTGGTGTTATTGTTGGCCATTTTTTTTTCGTATTCTAGTGTCTTGTTTGTTTATTTTTAGGTCAATGGAGTTTTACGATGTAGTATCAATTGTCAACATTGAAATTGTCCTTTCAACATTATCACGACTCACCAAAAATCATTACTCCATATAATTTAAAGCAAAGATCTCTTTTTTGACTTTGATCGAATATGTATTTGTATGGTATTTATATTTTGAATTTATCGATTAAATCCAAGTAATCACAATAATAAAATAAATAAAAAGCGATAAATAAATTTGCACAACGGATTCTTGAGGTGATTCATTATTTTTCGATCAACCCCTTTTACAACTAACAGTAATAATAATTACAGTAATAATGAGTCTCATTAAAAACTATCCATTGACAACAACAATTCTTGTCACCCGTACGTGAAAGGTAAACTAACAAGATAACTTTTGAGGCGTTTAATGATTTGTAGGCTTAATTTGTTTATCTATCAATTTACACGTGAAAAAGTATAACGTTAACTCCTTCAGTTGTTTTCACGTGAAGAAGCAAATGTGATCCAAAAATAATGAGCTCAAATAAAGATGACGAGTTTGTGATGAAAGTCAAAGATATGATCTGCAACTAGTCACGCTAGCTTATATTATTTTATTGTTATTTAATTATTTCAGCATATTTACAATATGTCGTAATTAGGTAATATCAGAATAAGGCAAGACAACTAGATTAGCTTTAGGAAAGTCGATTTAAGGAAAATCTGCTATGTCTTTCTATTTAGTTTAGGAGTATTGTAACAACCCGAAAAGTACTCAATTTTTCTAGTAAAAATATTTACTAACACTTTTCAGCAGACTTAAGGTTTTAAAATAGAAATTTTTGTTCCGAGTCGTATTTTGAAATTCCGCGTTCGTATTTGGAATTTCTGAGAGATTTCATGAAAAGACCGTTTTTAGTCATCTTTGACTTTTCTTGACTTTTAAGTCGTCTTTGACTTTTTCTTGACTTTTTACAAGTCGTCATTGACTTTTCTTGACTTTTAAGTCGTCATTTACTTTTCTTGACTTTTAAGTCATCATTGACTTTTCTTGACTTTTTAGTCAACTTTGACTTTCGTTGACTTTGCCCGACTCGCCTCGTAATTTTAAAGACCGAAATTATATTTGAAAAATAATAAATTTAATTTATTTTTATTAAGATTTATCGGAATTTATCGTAATTTAATATAACTATTTTGAATTTATTCTGAATTTAAAGAATAACTTTTACGGTTTTAACCGAACGTCATGTAACTATTCCCGGGTCAACTTAAGTCCCGAAACCCGACTTTGACATGAGTCACACGCGCCATGTCACTTTTTTTCCACTCATATTAGATCTTTTAATTAATATGATTAAACTAATAAAAATATCTAAGATATTTGTAACTTTATCGGTCTGTCAATTTAAACTCCGCAAATCGCTTAAAAAACAGACCCGATTTCTCACCATTTCACACGTCTCCTTTGTCCTCTCTTTCACCTTGATATTTTCCTTTCTTTTCATTATAATAACATAATATCTTGATATTTAGTTCAATTAACTTAATCGCTAATTATATTTAATCGATTACCGTAATATAATTATTAAACGCGAGTCAATTCCGTAGCAACAATTTCAAAATCCGACTTCCTAATTCCTCTATATTTACACGGCCCTCACTCACCACATACTCACTAACAACTTTTCATTTTACAATAAATCAAATTAAGATCAAATTAATCGTTCTTCAACGTTCTTCATTCGTTCTTGAGCGTTCTTCATCCGTTCTTCGTCATTCTTGAGCAAAATCATCATAAAACCTTCATTTCTTAATTAAATCCGTCCTAACTTATATTTCTAGAATCTCCTCTTCGCTCTTCATCTTCAAGTACGGTTTAATTTCAAATCCGACAAAATCGTTTTCAACATTTAATTATGGAAAATCAAGTTTAAGTTCTAATAATGTTTTTCTTGTCATTTCTTATAGGGGAAGATTTTGAAGACGAGTTTGGTGACTCGTATATTTTGGGTGAAGATTAGTAGGAGGATTTCTTATTTTATACTTCTTATTTTGGTGCTAATTGATCTTGCTAGCTAAGGTAACAATTCCGATTTACTCGACGAAATAATGTCACATAGCCTTTGTTTCTTTAGTTTTTGGTTCATCCTTTTATTTTTGTTCATGTTGTGGTTATTTATGGATTTTTGGTAGTAACATGATAAGTAGTTGTTTTTATCATGTTGTATAATTTATAACAAGTTTAGTGTTCTTGACACATTTTTATGATTTGTCATAATCATGATTTTTGTATGATGGATGGTTAAATTGGTTGTTAAAAATGGATGTTGTTAATTAAAACATGTTAGAAATAATTTGGTGGGATTAGTGGTGGTGGCCGAAATGGGGGCTGGAAAACCGGACCCAAACCAGCCGGTTCAGGCCGGTTCAGGCCCGGTCCAGACCGGTCTGGGTCGGTCCATGGTGGGTCCGGGTTTTGGTCTTTGGGTTGTGTCGATGTTTGATTGTTATGTTGTTGTTTTGACGGGTTTTAATTATGTTAAAGCATGCGGAAAATATTAGGAAACGGTTTTTAGTAAAGTCGATAAAACAACCCAAAACAGGCCCAAACCAGC
This sequence comes from Heliosperma pusillum, assembly GCA_022085475.1. Taxonomy (NCBI): domain Eukaryota; kingdom Viridiplantae; phylum Streptophyta; class Magnoliopsida; order Caryophyllales; family Caryophyllaceae; genus Heliosperma; species Heliosperma pusillum. Next base: position 12,250 of record JAIUZE010066926.1, read on the forward strand.
CGTGGGGCCCAGTCCAGGCCCGTGTCAAGTCGGCCCAAATCAACCCGTGGGTCCCCTTACTTAGACTTGTGACGGTTTTTGAGTTATTGTTATTTTATCGCGTTTTGTAATAATTAGCAAGCGAGAAATATTAATAAGTAAAATATTTAATTAAAAGGTTGTTCATTAAATTATTATTTCTCACATGTTAGAAATTATAAGACGAGATCGTAGTTTAATTTAATATCCTTTTAGTCAAACGGGTTTTGGTATGATATATTAATTCGCATGTTAGAAGTTTTAATAAAATAACATGTAATGAATATGTTGACGTTTATGTCTAAGTCTATGTGGTAAAGACTCTGTTTCTAGCCGGTTTGATCAAACGGGTTTGGTCAAACTAAGATCTAGTCAGCCCCGTTTTGACTGATGACCCGTCGCGGGACTCGGGTCGGGGATTTGTCTTCAAGTAGGGTTTTAGTTAATTATTGAATTAGCCTTAGTAGATATGAGGCGATATGATATTTGATTATGATTTATATGCAATTAGTCACTGATGGATTTTTCCCGCGACTGTTGATATATGGTTGGTGTGTGTTGACTAAGTACCCATATAGAATTTATGGTATATGGCGTCTTGACCATTCTAATTCTAAATGAGTATCTTGGACCATGGACATTGATAGGCCCGTACTATCTTTAACGAGTATATAGTTCACTGCTTGAATAGCTTTTGTGTCACGGCCTGGGGGGCTTATCTCCAAGTCGGGGCATGGCATCATAGAGTTCCGCTTTGGGAAGGGAGCCAGCTTAAGTACTAGCCATCTCTGCTTAGGGGGTCGCCTAGTAGAGTATCTTGTGTACTTCTGGTCATGAGACGGGGAATGGAATAGCTGTTGTCGCTAGGTCTGATCAGTCTAGGACTAGGATGTTTTCCTACCTTGTGGTATAGCCTCGCGTTACAGAAGTCTTCTATTGACGGTGCTAAGAACTTATGCCTGTTTGTAGAGGTATTGGTCTTTCATGTTTGTATGATTCTATGAGTTCTAGAAGGTGAGATGCAAGCCGGCTAGGATTGATAGAGTTTGGATTAACGGTTGTTAACTGATTCACATGATTACGTGTTGATTAGGGTTTGAGTGTATCAGGCCATGTTACATGGTAACCGCTGAGCCAGCATACCAGCTTCCCTACCTCGTGTTATAGTTTATTATCGGATTCACATGATAGCTTTCATATGATAGGTTATTTGTTAGTTATCTGTTTCATAACATGAAAAGCATATCGTATATGTTTAAGTTTTGTATTTTCCATATACATTGCTTTTATGTTATTCATGTTTCATCAAACTCGACATTTCGTGGCTGGGAGAACTCGGCGTTACTCCCCACTGACTGTGGCTTCCGTGTTTATATTTAATGCGGTCGAACAGGTGGTGATGCATATTTGGGGTACATTGACGAGCTAGCGAGCGAAGTATTTATCTTGGACCTATATTCGGTTCTTAGATTGTATATTATTATACACTCTTTTATTTTCGTATTTATACGGGATATATGTCTCCCGTCTTGTATATTTCCTTTGTATAATATTATTTCCGTTTTGTAATGACCCTTTTTATTTATGACACCTTTGTATTGTATTTTCATCTTTTATCTAGTTTAAATTATTTTTTTTTCTTTCCGCAAATTTGAGGGTGTCACAATCTCATTTTTATTCATTCATGAAAAGTCACTTATCTCTCTAATTTTTCTCCACCTTCTCACTAAAACTTAAGAAGTACTAAAACTTGAAGTTCATATTTCTAATAACATTACTAGTGTAGTAATAAGAGGTTATTAGATTTATTTTAAGAGAGACTACATTTTATACTAGTGTAGTATTTTGTAAAGATTAAGGGTTGTCTTGGGTGCTACTAATTGGAGAGTTTTGTGACAACCCTCGCGATAGCGGAAATAAAACATAACAAGCATACGATTTATATAGCGGAAAATAAGGTATTTTTCAAACTTTTTACATGCCAAAATAAAAGTACGAGGAATGTCAAATAAATACAAGCTAAAGTATAATATACTACAAAGAGACGTAGTCTCTCAAAACGTTATCAAATATCAAAGTTGTATAGCTAAACTAGCTAAGAAACGTCTAGGGGTGAATCGTCGAGGCCAACTCCCGCTAGCTCAAACCCGAACCCAAAAACAACAAGCAAAATCCATCCAAGCAACCTGTTCATTCATGAAAACATGAACGCCACAGTCAGTGGGGAGTAACTCCGGGTTCTCCCAGCCATATCACAAATAACATACTTAAACGGTAATACAAAGTAGAACCATACATATATATATTTACATACATGTGAATTATGAGAAGGATAAATAGGCATTTCAATATACAAAGTTATAGGTGCATAAAGTACAAAACGGTAAGCACCATATTATAGATAGACTCGGGGAAGTCACCCTTAGGCAACTATATACTCACTAGGGCTTGCATCTCACCGATAGAGGCATATACTTGATAAGATAGAGACTCGACATATAAACCACGCCAAGTCATCCAATGGTCACAAATAATCAACATATAATCATCCATCCAAACGTACGAATACGGTGACAACATCTCTCACGGTAAATGACACGCACTAGCACCATGTACACATCTCACGGTAAACATTTTCCTGAACGCATACGCGATTAACATTTCGTATATGTAGACTCATTTCCTCCCGGTAGGACGACGATAATAATACGGTCCTAGTCTAAACCTAGCCAGGCTCTCGGAATAAACATGTTCCGATTCTACATGCGATAAACATTTTGCATCCAAGACTCGGTCAAACACAGAAGCCGAGTACCTCAAATTCGGTCAACCTTCACGAAAAAGGCGGAAAGAGCACAAGCATCATAAACAAGCGGTACGCTACATGCAATGACACTACCTCGCAAGTATACGACATTTGACGGCCGGGTCGATCAACGCAATTCTTCGCTTCCCAACAACGTCGTCATATCCCCACTAAAACATGCATAGAAGCATTAAGGATACATCTCCTCGTTCTGACATTCCAGTCTAACGAGCGAGGAGGTTTAGCCGGGAATGAGCGTTCATAGCACTTAACAATTAGTGCTCAAATCATAACATATGTAAAACCAACTCAAAGGAGGATATATCAAAAACCGTCACGAAACATGTGATATAAGCGAATGGGATATCATATAATCTAAACATGAATATTTAAAGCTATTACGTAAATTTATACAAAAATTGAACCGTTCAAACTATTATAAATGAAAGTATAAGAAATGAATTAGAAGACAAATACAGCGTGCACCAGCCGGTCAAGATGACCGGCCACCGGCTCCCCGGCTGGCACCTTAGTAACATTTGGAAACCATCAAAAATACAGCGTGATCCAGCCGGTAAAGTGGACCGATTGCCGGCTACCTGGCTGGACCATGTATCATTTGAGAATAAAAGGAAGATAGGGGTGTGTCTCAGCCGGTCGGCCGGCTAACCGGCAGCCGGTCGACCGGCTGAGACTAACATCACACGAAAATCATCACTCAACACCAATGAACATCAACAAACATCAACTATCTTCGATACTCATTACAAATTATCAACAAACAACAGCCATCATCAACAATACAAATCCTATGAATAATCATCCTATTCTAAATACGTTTACTAAAATCAAAAACACATTAAATCACGTATTGATATGGCGTAACCCTTCACCGTTCCCTTTTCGCGTCTTCAATGTTCGTCTAGGTCCTCCTCCACTAGATAGTAATCTTTGTCGAGGTCTTGAAGGTCTCTACGTACAAATAGACAACAAAAGATGAATATAATTCACCTTTGAGAAAGACGGATAAATTGAAAGATGAGAAAGTCGGTAATTTTATTACCAAATAAGATAGCGGACGCTAAGAGGGGCAGATTATGACGAAAATTAGAGGATTTGGTGAGTAATGAAGGAGTAGTGATGATCTTGAGCTTCATCAAAAATGGGGTTTAGGGTTTTCGTTACTTGTTGAGGAAGAAGGACTAAGTGGAAAAGAACGAGGGAGTTCGGGTTTAAAAGGAGATATAAGGTGAGTGGAAAATATGGGAAAAAGTCCAAAAGCGCCTTAAGGCGTAACTCACTCGGAATTTCGAGTAAAGTCCGAATACAAACTCGGATTTGCTAAATTAGACACGGGAAATTAAATTCTAGACTAAATCTAAAATTTCGCTGAAAAGTATCCGTATAATATTTTTAATATAAAAATAGGGTACACTTGGGGGTGTTACAATCACCCCACCTTTTAAAACGTTTCTCCCTCAAAATTTGAGCGAAAGAAAGATACCTTAATCGAATAGGCTTGGATATTTAATACGCATAGGAGCTTCCGGTTCCCACGTCTCTTCTTCAACATTAGCACATCTCTACAAAACCTTTACTAAGGCACCACTTTACTTCTCAACTTTTTGTCTTTGCGATCTAGAATGCGGATTGGCTTCTCTTCAAAGGACATATTCGGTTCGAGCTCGGGAATTTGATCTTGAAAGACATGACTCGGGTCACTAATATACTTCCTCAATTGAGAAACATGGAAGATATCATGAACTTTGTTCAAATTCGGGGGCAAGTCCAACTTGTACGCTACCCACCAATTCTTTTCACAATATCAAAGGGTCCAATGTATTTCGGGCTCAAATTACCCTTTACACCAAACCTTTTAACACCCTTCATCGGAGATACTTTCAAGAACACTTTATCTCGAACTTCAAATTCTAACGGTCTTCTTCGGACATCGGCATAAGATTTTTGTCGGTCTTGAGCGGCTTTCATTCTATCTCGAATGACATTCACATGATCAATGGTCTCAACAAGAACATCGGGACCTAAGTCACGAACATCAATCGAATCATTCCAACAAATAGGACTTCGGCATTTTCTTCCATAGAGAGCTTCATAAGGAGCCATCTGTGATCGAGGCATGATACCTATTGTTGTAAGAAAAGTCCACCAACGGTAAACGCTTTTCCCAACTAGATTGGAAGTCGAGTGCACAAGCACTAAGTAAGTCTTCTAAAGTCTGGATAGTCCTCTCGGTCTGACCATCAGTACTGGCATAAAAAGCGGTACTCATCAACAATTTACTACCCATGGCTTCTTGAAAGGCTTTCCAAAATCTCGAACAGAACCTCGGGTCTCGGTCGGATATGATCTCTTTGAGAACACCATGGTATCTAACGATCTCATCAACATAGGCTTTGGCTAGTCGATCTAAACTCCAAGTCTCTTTGATCAGAATGAATCTGGCACTCTTGGTCAAACGATCAACAATAAGCCAAACGGCATCTTTACTTCCAACGGTCCTTGGCAATGTCATGACAAAATCCAAAGAAATAGATTCCCACTTCTATAGTCGAATATACAAAGGTTGTAGCAATCCACCGGGCCTCTTTTGTTCGATTTTCACTTGTTGGCAAGTAAGACATCTTCCAACATAGGACACAACATCGCCTTTTAAATTCGGCCACCAAAATTGTAGCTTCAAGTCTTTATACAACTTATCACCTTCGGGGTGGATAAAATAAGGAGAAAGGTGAGCTTCATCAAGAACTTGCTTTCTCAAGTCAAGAGCATTAGGTACAAACAAACGGTCATGGAGTCGAAGGACACCTTTGTCATCAATCTTGAAGTCTTTTGCTTTTCCTTCTAGAAGCATGGCTTGAAAAGACTTGTAGAAGGATCATCAACATGGCTTTCGCGGATCTCGTGGAGGAAAACAGGTTCGACAACCATAGCACCAACATAATCAAATCCACGTTCCACGAATTCCAACTTCAACTTTCAAAAACTCGGCACAAATATCATTGGGTAACACCCACATAGCATTCAAGGCATGAGTAGATTTCCTACTAAGAGCATCGGCAACAACATTTGCCTTCCCTTCATGGTATAACAACTCAAAATCATAGTCATTCAACAATTCCAACCATCTTCTTTGTCTCATATTCAACTCTTTTTGAGTAAATATGTACTTCAAACTTTTGTGATCGGTAAATATGCGATAATGAACACCAATAAGGTAGTGTCTCCACACTTTCAAGGCATGAACCACGGCGGCTAATTCCAAATCATGAGTAGGGTAGTTCACATCATGAACTCTCAACTATCTCGAGGCATAAGCAACCACTTTTCTACTTTGGATAAGTACACAACCCAATCCCATCTTGGAAGCATCACAATAGACATCAAAGTCTACACCGTCTTCAGGTAAAGTCAACACCGGGGCGGTAGTCAACCTTTTCTTTAACTCTTGAAAAGCGGCTTCACAAGCTTCAGTCCATACGAACTTGGTTTCCTTCTTCAATAATTGAGTCATCGGTCTAGCAAGCTTTGAGAAATCTTTGACAAATCTACGGTAGTAACCAGCTAAACTAAGAAAACTTCGGACTTCTCTAACATCGGTCGGACTCTTCCAATCCACCACATCTTCAATCTTAGAAGGGTCTACCTTCACACCTTCTATAGAAATTACATGTCCAAGAAAGGACACTTTTGGTAACCAAAATTCACACTTGGAGAATTTGGCAAACCACTTTTGACGACGAAGGACACCCAAAATAGTCCTAAGATGAATAGCATGCTCTTCTTCGGTCTTGGAGAAAATAAGGATGTCGTCGATGAAAACCACAACACACTTGTCAAGATACTCACTAAATGTGCGGTTCATTTGATCCATGAAAATATCGGGAGCATTAGTCAATCCAAATGGCATCACCTTGAACTCAAAGTGACCATACCTTTTACTAAAAGCGTTCTTCGGTATATCGACATCACGAACGGGAATTTGGTGATATCTGGATCTCAAATCAATCTTGGAAAAAGTAGAAGCACCCTTTAGTTGATCGAACAAATCTTCAATTATTAACAAAGGATACCTATTCTTGATAGTAATTCGGTTCAACTCACGGTAGTCAATACAAAGTCTCATGGAACCATCTTTCTTCTTCACAAAGAGAACGAAAGCACCCCAAGGCGAGGCACTCAGTCGAATGAAACCTTTTTCAATCATATGATCAAGTTGCTTCCTTAACTCTTTCAACTCGGTTGGAGCCATGCGGTAAGGGGCTTTAGCTATGGGTCCAGATCCGGGCACAAGATCAATGGAAAACTCAACATCACGCTCGGGAGGGATCTCGGGCAAGTCTTCGGGGAATACATCAACAAAATCACAAACTATAGGTATATCTTAATCTTTGGTAAGGAGGTAGTTGTAGAAGTCACAAAACACAAGAACGCATGGTGACCCTTTCTTACCATACTCACCCACTTCATTGCAGAAATCAATTGCACACCCATTCGGGAATGAGATCGCTTATGGGTTATACTAAATCCTAAAGGATTCTTTAAATAAATCTTTTGATCTCTACATTCGAATCTAGCATGGTATAACGCTAACCAATCAATACCTAGAATTACATCGAACTCTCCTAGAGGAAACTTAAGGAGATTAGCGGGAAAGATAGTACCCGCAATAGAGATAAGGATATTAGGGTAAAGAGTAGAACATGAGATAAGTTCTCCGGATGGTAAGGATATGGGAGTATCCTCACTAGAAGTAGGCTCGATAGATAATTTATCAACATAAGTCAAAGACACAAAGGACATGGATACACCGGTGTCAAATAGAAGAAGACACGATTGCTCTAAGATTGAGAACATACCCGTAATTATCTCCGTATGAGCATCGGATTCGGCTCGGCTTAGAACAAATATAGATCCCTTGGGTTTGGCAATTGGAGGGGGCACTTTCGATCAGGGCAATCATCATAACGGTGACCCGTCTTTTGGCAAAAGAAGCAAACATAAAGTCGGTTGAACCATCCTACACCGGGGTGGTGTGCTTGTCTACAACGGTTACATAAGCGACCTTGAGCTTGAGGAGGAGCATAGGGCCTATGCCCCACGTTAGAAGTAGCTCGGGGAATGAAAGGAGTCCTTGCATTTCCATTTGAGGGAGGGTTGAATGTCCGCTTGTTAGCGTAGGCATTGGAGGACGAGGGAGTAAACAACCTTTTCCCATAGAAGTTTGGCCTAGGTGCGAAGGAAGAAGGGGGACTCTTCATCATTGCTTCATCCTTGATGGCCTTCATGGAGTTCTCGGCCCAAAAGGCATCATCATACAATTCTCCAAAAAAGGTATAACTCCTCCTTACTTTGCTTTGGAGCAAAGCACTAAGCTTATTACGCTAGTAGAAAGCTCGGTCTTCGTCATCCTTGATGAGCCTT
>JAIUZE010066927.1:0-61551 GCA_022085475.1 Heliosperma pusillum
TCATGATTGAGCAAGGAGCCACCATAGAGAGTGTCAATGCCATGGGGTATGGGAATTACAATGCTAGAAACCCAAGTGGTGGAGGGATGTATAACCAAGTGGGAAATCGTGATCTTTTGGGGTGGGGAGGGGACAAGTCAAAGAGTTTTGAAAATGGTCAATTCAATCACTTGAGAGCCCAAAATCCAACCCAAAACCGAAACACCAATTTCAACCAAAATCCCCAAAGAAATTTCAACAACAACCCAAGACCCAACAACTCAAATTTTCCAAGTAATTCTCAATCTCAAAGACAACCAAACCAAAGTCCAAATCAAGGGAATTCTTCTTCTCAAGGGAACTTGAGTGACATCTTGCAAACACTCCTTGCCAATCAAGAGAAAGATAGGGAGGAGGCAAGGAGGGATAGAGAGGAAGCAAGGAAGGATAGGGAGGCTAACAACCTTAGGGTGAACAACTTGGAAACCAAACTATCCCAAATGGCCTCAAATTTGTCAAAATCCCAAGCCTCAAGCTCCACAAGATTCCTATCTCAAACCATTCCCCCACCTAGGGAAAATGCTAGTGCCATGACCTTGAGAGGAGGCAAAGAGTTGGAAGTAAACCCCCTTGGAAAAGGAAAGGAAAAGATGAAGAATCTTGAGATGGAAACTTTGGAGATTGAAGACCAAGGAGAATTGGTGGTTGGTCAAGAAGAGATATCGAAGAATGAGAAAGGGGGATCCACAAGCAAGGACCCCAAGGGAGACACTTCAAGGAAGGGCAAAGACACTATTGAAGATGATGAAGTGGAGGAGTACATACCGGAAGTCCCATTTCCTAGTGCTTTGATAAGCACAAGGAAGTATGCCAAGGAGAATGACTTATATGAGACTTTCCGGAAATGTGAGGTAAACATTCCTCTTCTTAACTTGTTGAATAGTGTCCCTAGGTATGCAAAGTTCTTGAAAGAACTTTGTACACCTAGGAAAAATCCCAAGAAGGGAACATTTTCAAACAAAATTTACCCAAGAAATGTGGAGACCCGGGCATGTTCACCATCCCTTGCACTATTGGGGGAAAGAGTTTTAAACGTGCCATGCTAGACCTTGGGGCTTCTATAAACGTCATGCCTTTATCTATTTATGAGACCCTAGGTTTAGGACCGTTGTCTAAAACCGGGGTAGTCATTCAACTTGCCGATAGGTCTAGTGTTTACCCCAAGGGCATGGTAGAAGATGTGCTAGTGGAAGTCGATAATCTTGTCTTCCCGGCGGATTTCTACGTCCTAGATATGGAATCTAGCTCTAGTGCCACCCCTCTCCTTCTTGGTAGGCCGTTTATGAAAACTTCAAATACCAAGATCGATGTTTCAAACGGGTGCTTGACTATGGAATTTGAAGGGAAAAGATTAACTTACAATATATATGACTCCATGAGGCACCCGAGTGACCATCAATCTTGTTTCTTCTTGGATATCTTTGAGCCATTAGTGAATCAAATGTATAAACTTTGTGATAGAGACCCACTCGAAGTAGCTTTAACTAACCACATGGAAGAGGAAGGTTTGCGTTTGTTGTTGGCCGTTGATGTGCAGGAATGTCTTGAAGACTTAGAAAGGGAAGAGCCCCTAGAAACATATGAGGAACTCAACATCATAGAAATGCTGAAAACAGGGCAAACCAGTGCGAAACGCAGCCTGCGCCATACGACGCAGCCTGCGTCTCACGACGCAGCCTGCGTCACTGGACGCAGCCAGCGTCCTGCACTGGCAAACTTGTCCGAGTTTTTTGCCTTGAGTATTCCACTCCACAAGCCCCTCCCTTCCATTATCCAACCCCCGAAGGTCGAGTTGAAGACCCTCCCAAGTCATTTGAAGTACATCTTTCTAGGGGACAAGAACACCCTACCACTTATCATTTCAAGCACACTCACCGAGGACCAAGAAGACAAATTGGTATCACTACTTGAAAAGCATAAGGAAACATTTGGGTGGAGCATAACGGACCTAAAAGGGATAAGCCCGGTGACTTGCATGCACAAGATACGGCTTGAAGTGGATGCCAAACCGGTCCGACAACCCCAAAGGAGGCTCAATCCACCCATGGCGGAGGTAGTGCAAGAAGAGGTAATTAAGCTATTGCAAATGGGTATCATTTTCCCTATTTCCGACTCTCGTTGGGTTAGCCCAACTCAAGTCGTAGCCCAACTCAAGCCGTACCCAAAAAGAGAGGAGTGACGGTAGTCAAGAATGCACAAGGAGACTTGGTCTCCACCCGACCACAAACCGGTTGGAGGGTGTGTATTGACTACCGCCGCTTGAATGCGGTTACATTGAAAGACCATTTTCCGCTACCATTTATTGATCAAATGTTAGAAAGACTAGCGGGAAAAGCTTTCTATTGTTTCCTTGACGGGTACTCGGGGTATTTTCAAATCCCAATCGCACCCGAGGACCAAGTCAAGACCACATTCACATGCCCATTCGGTACATTTGCTTATCGTCGTATGCCTTTTGGTTTATGTAATGCACCGGGAACTTTTCAACGGTGCATGTTGAGTATTTTCTCCGACTATGTAGAAAGGATCATAGAAGTATTCATGGACGATTTCACCGTCCATGGGGACTCCTATGATGCATGTCTAAAACACCTTGCTCTTGTCTTAGAGCGATGCCAAGAGTCCCATCTCATTTTAAACTCCGAAAAATGTCATTTCATGGTGACTAGTGGCATCGTTTTAGGACATGTAGTGTCGGAAAGGGGGGTTGAGGTGGATAAGGCTAAGGTTGACATCATCAAAACTTTACCTTATCCCTCTAACACCCGAGACATTAGGTCTTTTCTTGGACATGCCGGTTTCTACCGGAGATTTATTAAGGATTTTTCCAAGATTGCTAACCCCTTATGTAAGCTTTTGCACAAAGAAGCGGAGTTTGTTTTTGATGACTCATGTAGGAAAGCATTCGATGACTTGAAGGAGAGATTGGTCACCGCACCAATTATTCAAGCACCACGATGGGATCTTCCATTTGAAATCATGACCGATGCAAGTGACTATGCATTGGGAGTGGTTTTGGGTCAAAAGAGTGACAAGGGACCCCATGTGATCCAATATGCTTCTACCCTCTTGAATGATGCTCAAAAGAACTATTCTACGACGGAGAAGGAATTCCTTGGTGTGATTTATGCTCTAGAAAAATTCCGATCTTATCTCTTGGGCACAAAGGTGATCATCTACACCGATCATTCCGCCATTAGATACCTTGTGGCAAAGAAGGATGCAAAGCCAAGGTTTTTGAGGTGGATCCTTCTCCTAAGTGAATTTGATGTGGAAATAAAAGACAAGAAAGGAGTGAAGAATGTGGTGGCGGATCATTTGAGCCAGCTAAACCATGAAGGAAGACCATCATGCCCTCTTGAGGAGGTTGAAGGAGGTCTCCCTCATGAGTCACTTTATGCTATACAAGTGGAGGAGCCATGGTATGCTACCATGGTCAACTATTTGGTGACAAAGCGGCTCCCAAGCCATTTCTCTTCTCATCAAAAGAGCAAAGTCAAATCCGATGCAAAGTACTATACATGGGATGATCCTTACTTGTGGAAGTTTTGCCAAGATCAACTTGTGAGAAGATGTGTACCCGAAAGTGAGATTCCTTCCATCTTACATCATTGTCATGACTATGCTTGTGGAGGGCATTTTGGGCCACAAAGAACCGCTAGAAAAGTGCTTGAATGCGGTTTCTTTTGGCCGAGCCTTTTCAAAGATGCCCACAAATTTGTAAAAACTTGTGACCGATGTCAAAGGGTGGGGAATTTGACAAAAAGAAATGAGATGCCACAACAACCTCTTCTATATTGTGAGATCTTTGATGTGTGGGGAATTGATTTTATGGGCCCTTTTCCAAATTCCGGTGGTTATTTATACATCCTCTTGGCGGTAGATTATGTGTCAAAATGGGTTGAAGCCATTCCTACCCGCACCGATGATGCCAAGGTAGTAGCCATTTTCATTCAAGAGAACATATTCTCCCGGTTTGGCTTTCCAAGGGCTATCATTAGTGATAGGGGTACCCATTTTTGCAACAAGGTGATTGGAGGCCTTCTCAAGAGGTATGGGGTGAATCATAAAATTTCCACGGCCTACCACCCACAAACAAACGGGCAAGCCGAACTCTCCAACCGTGAAATAAAAGGAATACTTGAAAAGACGGTTAATCCGGATAGAAAGGATTGGAGCAAGAGGCTAGTTGATGCATTGTGGGCATATAGGACCGCTTTTAAAACCCCCATTGGCATGTCCCCATTCCGTCTCATCTATGGCAAGGCTTGCCACCTCCCCGTGGAGGTTGAGCACAAAGCCTATTGGGCTATCAAATCTTTCAACCAAAACCAAGATGAGAGCGGTATGCACCGAAAGCTTCAATTACAAGAACTTGAGGAAATTCGCCAAGATGCTTATGAGAACTCTTCCATCTACAAGGAGAAAACAAGGAGATGGCATGATGGGATGATAAACCGTCGAGTTTTCAAGGAGGGTGACAAAGTTCTTGTGTTCCAAAACCGGTTTAAGCTCTTTCCGGGCAAGTTGAGGTCAAGATGGTTTGGACCTTACACCGTCAAGAAAGTGTTTGTAATTAAGTTAAGCCTTTGTTTTAATTAGTATCCTAATTAGTAATTAGTGTTTTGATTTGTGATTAGAGTCATTAGTTTTGTTAATTGATATTTTGCAAGAGTCTAGATTAGATTATTTTAGCTAATACCGCTTTCCCTTGGGTTCGATCCTTTTCTTACCCTTACTACCCTTTTATTTAGGTTGGTTTGAGTCTAGATTTGGTTTTATAAATTGTTATTTGGCGTAGCTAATTTGCGGAATTAACGACACCGTATTTTAGCTTATCAACTAGTCATCTCCATGACCCCATGGTGCTGAACCAACCATCGATTGACTTACAATCTAGTCACTTCGAGACGTCACCTCAAATGAGTGACTAGGGACAAAACACTAAGTTCATCCTATTCACTTGAATTGGGTTAAACCTTTCTTTCAACCAATTCGGATAAACAAAGTATTAAAATTTAGTCAAACTAAATAAAGGAGTTTTTAATGAAACTCTAACAATGAATGCGATTATCAAATATATGGGAAAAAATTGATACGCTATCAATAATATTATATCTCATAATCTCTAGCAATTCACGTACATATTTCAATCCCCATTGAAATGACATGACTATCATGTTCAGCCTGTAAAAGGCATAGCTAATGGATTAGCAATACTTGCATCTTTCCCATCTTTCTGATTGCTATATCCCTTGTCTATGTAGTCTCATGTTACATAAACATTTCTGAGTACGTGTCTAGGTTTGAATCTAGACTTAGGACTCTTGGCCTAAAGGTAGCTCCCACTGTTTTACCAGTATCATGAGATATGATATACAACTATAGGAACTACTTCTAGTCCCTCCAATACTGTCGAATCCAAGCTACTTTCATATGCATCATCATATGATGCAATGTACTCCATTTTTATTGTGAAATCCGCAATGATAAACTGCCTGGAACAATTCCAGCGGATACATGACATTTATATTTTGAAATGTCACTCCTACTTGGAACCTTTCCAATGGTCCTTTGTGCTTGGTACTCTTCCAACAGATTAATCTTCTATAAAACACAGCCAGTTCGTGATTTCAAATCACTTTGATCAGTTTGGAAACTAAAGTCTGTGTAACCCATTACACGCAACTCACTATAAACTCCAAACACATGGAACATATCTTAAGTCCTTCGCAAGTACTTAAGGATGTTCTTTATTGCTATCAAGTGACTCTCACTTGGATTTGATTGTAAACGACTCGTCATGCTGAAAGCATGCGAAATGTCTGAATGAGCATACATCACAGCGTATATAATTGATCCCGCAGCGGAATCAAAAGGAATCAATTATCATGTGTTCAACTTCCTTGAACTAGTCAAAGATCTTATTAATATAAGAGTTTTGACTCAACGCTAATATCCTTTTAGAGTTATCTGCATAAATCCAGATATCTAAAAGATGTATTCTACTTCTCCAAAATCTTCCATCATCTAAAATGATCAATATGTCTCCACATATAAGACTGATGAAAACCATATTTTACAACATGATTGACACACTAATTCCAACTCTTTAGTGCTTACTTAAGACATCCTCTTAAGCTTGCAAAATTAACTTAGGATAATTAGGATCTACGAACCCACAGATGAATGTAAAATATTCTACCTCTTCTAGAATCGTATTATGAAGGTGGTTCTTGAGATCCATTTGTTATCATACTATTATGAAATGCTGTAATCGCTAAGTATATTCGAATGGATCAAAGAATTAAGGTTGGTACAAAACTCTTTGGCTACCAATTTATCTTTGAAAACATTTTAATGTTCATCCATGCAAATTTCGATCTTAAAAATTAATTTACATTGAAGAGGTCGTACTTCTTCAAGTAAAATTTACTAGGTCACATACCTGACCATCATGCATAGAGTCCATTACGAATCGCATGACTCTAAGCCATAGCAAGAAGTTGGGACTAGAAACAGTCTTTTATAAGTCACAGATTATAATTCATCACTATTAAGGAGTGATAAAATTCCACCTGAGCTCTTAGGTTCTGAAGAAACAACTACTGAACAAGCAATGAGGAAACTTTTTCCGGACCACATGCTCAGTTTTTGGCTCTTGAAACATTTTCTCCCACTCTGTCTTATCAAGAAATAATCGTATTTTTTTATTGAAAGACAACATCACGAGCCACAAATGCTTTGTTCTCGTGGTTATCGTAGGATTATTGAGCACTTGTTTCACAGGGATAGACTACAAATTAGGTACTCTACCTATCCATATCGTATATGAAATAAAATCCGACTGTTTTAAATGTGCTTAGATATGGTGGGAAAAGAAATAGCAGACAAAATAATAAAATCCCAAATTAGTCAAGTGACTCAAATTAACTTGACAAAGACAAAACCATATCGTATAAGGTTCTGTTTCTCTATGCAACAACACCCTTATCTCATAATGTGTGTTAGAGAAGTTAACTCGTGAAACTATTTCACAATACATTTGGTGAAAATCAAAGTCAATACTTAGATATTTCTTGTTACGATTTGGTCGTAAGTCCACTATCTAATACTCTTGGTGGTTTACTACTTCACATTGAAGTTCTTTGAACTTTTCAAAGATTTCTCTTAGCACCTCATTAAGTAGAATCAAACACAGTATCTACATAAGTCGTCGGTAAATAAAGTGAAGTAGTCATTACCATCTTTGGTTGTGTTTGTTATTGGACCACACATATTCTTATGTAATATGGCCAATAACTCACTAAATCGATTTCCTTTTCAATAAAAGGGCACGAATAATCTTGCCTTGAATACAAGATTCGGACACACCATAAGATTCAAAATCAAATGTTTTAGGGATACTAGTCAATACTAGCCTTTTAATGTACTACACAGTCCAGAATCAAGATTAGATCTGGGTCACCAATTTTGAGCCTTTTACAATCTATATGACAAGTAATTTCTAGTTTTAGGTCAAGGATATAATTACCTTTGATTGGTATGGGATAACCATTGACCAAGTATAGGCATAAAAAGATACAACGCTTGTTCCATTCACAAAAGTGAAACACTTGTGTCGTACACTAAAGTGGATACTATATTCTTTATTTAGAGGTCATATACATAATAACTTTTATTAAAGTATACCTCTAAATCCAAAACTGGATTGATCACATTATAACTTTAATATGTCTCTATAGAAATAAAAACTACAATAGTTCTATTTCCCTTGTAGGTCGACATTTAATCATGGCTAGTCGTCGCACGAATCATTATTATATGCATTGAATACATTGATGAGAATCATAATGGGTATCTAATACCCAAAAATTGCATTTAGCAAAATAAATGTCGATCATATAGATATTATGGATGAAAGTACTTTTAGGTGTAGTACACCCAATTTCTATTTCTCCAAAACTTGGGACATATTCTTTTCTTGTGTCCTACACTGTAATAATAGAATCATCAAAAGTTGGGTTCGAAACCTTGCTTGGTTTTTGACTTTACTATTCAAAATAGTCTTGCCTTTTTCCCTCGTCTTGTGCCAACATCGTGCCAACCTACTCTTGAACCTCGTCCTATTCTTAACAATCAAGAATAAAACATCTTTCTTAGAGCTCCCACTCACTTTCATGATTCTCTATTTAGACCAATAGATTAGAAATATAATGAAGACTATTCTTCTTTTAATTTATGGTTTTACCTTCAAAAGGATAAACCTTTGATGAAGTGACTACGGTATTTGGTTATTCACGATTTTAAATAAACCGATTAACCTAGTCGTCCCAACTGATTTGGCCTCTTTTGAGGTAAGCCTCGATAAGGAGCATTATGACGACATACCAAAAATTACAAATATTTTCTATGGAGCAAAAAGATTGATGTACCACTGTTATAAGAAGACGTCACAAAAATTCAAAACGTTTTTGACTAAGTGTGATATATTCATATACTCTTCATAAAAGACATTTGCAATGGTGAATATGAGGATCAAAAGATAAAATTCATTTTGTCTTTAGCTATGGTGATTTAAACGGAGATTTTAAATTGCAATAAAAAATGATACCGTATGAATTAATGGAAACTTATTTCCACGATTGAACGGATTTACAAGTTTGTAGAAGGATAAGATATTTGTCATTTGCGCGTATAAAATAAATATCAACGGAAAATAAACATTCATTGCTTATATATAATTTCACTTGTAAAACAATTTTAACAAGTTTAGCATTTATGTAATGACCCTTCACTAAATTATATAAATGATTCCAAGACCCATCTTTAAATAAAGGTAGCATACAGTCATCGTATGCTACCTTTATTTAAAAATGGTAAGTCATTTCTAGACTAATTCTACCCCTAAAACTCTTGGTTGACGGATTTCAACTAAAAATCCATCTCCTAGTCCCAAGATAACGCTTATCTCGTTGAGTCCAATCCAATTTTGGCTTGTGATCGTATCACCCTACTTACCCGAGGTAAAAAGGGACCCACGAGCACGGTAGCCCTAATGAACCCGGGGTTCATAGGTGCTTCAATTGGTAAGGCTAAATCTCAATTTCTTTTAAGTTATGTGAGAGTTCTTGTCAATTTAGTTATTAAATCCCAATAAGTGAACTAAGTCGGTGAATTTTAAATAACGTTGAATTGACAATCGAAAAATAAAATGCATGTCGGCGATTTTGGCATGAGCGGAAAATATAAAGCAAGCAAATAATAAATCCTAGTATGGCCACCTAGCTAATATAATTAACTAGATGATTACAAAATCGTAAACCAACTCCTTGGCGCCTTGCCTCTTCACGGTACACGCTCCAAAAAGGCACCGTCTTTTGGAACACCGACTTCGAGAATCTCCGTCTTCATAATAATTAATTATAAAAAGATACAAATAAAATTCCTATTATACATTTGATCTAGAAAATGAAATTAAGTTATTACAAATAGGCGATACGAGATCGCAATTAAAATTACAACCGAATCGGTATTCCCTTACATTACGGGTAATACCGATTAAAATAATCTAGGCCATACTAGGTACAACTTGCATTAAAAATTAAATAAATGACATTCATTCATTCAACAATAACAACATAAAAAAAATGCTGTAAAAATCGTGCCAAAATCGCCCTTAATACTTATCATGCTCATTCTAGCTTGGTTTTATGGATTTTATCGATTTTTAACCATTAAAAATCAATAATCAACACTTAAATCGTATTTAAGCTCAAACTAATTATCTAAACTGATGTAAAACTCAAAATTAGTCCCCACTAATTTTATTTATATTTAATTAGTTTGAATTGATCATATTTGCTAAATATAGAGGTTTAATCACAATATTTATGAAATAAACCCAAAATAAAATATTAACATCATAAAAATTTGAAACCAAAAATTCTGTACATTATGGAATATTTCTAGGAATTCCAAAAACCAGAAAAATTTTCCCAAAAACTTGAATTAATTTTATGAACAAATAGCTTTAAATTTATCGGTTTTATCAAATAGAAACCAATAAATATAGTAAAATAGTGAAAAAAATTACAAAATTTCCCCAAGATGATATAAATTAGATTATAAAATGTACCAAAAATTTTCAAGACCAGAAAAGGACGTTTCAATTTTATGAATATAATAATCTCACTTTACTGACTTTTATCTCATAAAAATCAATAATCATGCAAGACTTAATTAAAAGTCACGAAATTTTACATAAAGTATGTAAAACATGCATGTGAGATCATATAAAATTTTTTTGACCAGAATCAACATGAAACTATTTTTAGTTAACTTTTAATATAAAAAGTGCATATTAACATGATTTAAAGGCCATAAATAAAAACAAATAGCAAATCAATCCCTAAAATCACCAAATTTGACCATAACCATTTTGAGGTCAGTAGGTATGCATGAAAATAAAATTTTTTGTTCAAACCAATTTTTAACACAAATTTTCAATTTTACCCAAGTTATCGTATAACTCGATTTTAATGCTTAAAATCAACATGCATGTAACAATTGAGCTCTGATACCACATGAAAGTCCTAGACCTATAACTAGACTCCTCTAATTAGTTCATTAAATTACATTAACTTAATGATATAGGATCGAGTTATCATGCATGCAAATATAAAAGCATAAAAGAAAAGATAAGACGAAAACATCCTTACATTGGGAATTTTCGGTTCAATATAGGCACAATAAGAACTCCTTCTTATTGTTCTTGAGCATAAAATTAGTGGATGATCCTCCATAAAAAAACCTCCAAAGTAGAAGGTCTTCTTCTTGTTGCACCCAAGAATCAACCCAAATAATCTTAACTTATTATTAACTAGATAATAAGTAAGACATTATATTACTAATATTATTGTATTACTACACTAGTAATAAGACATGAATATTAGTGTTTATGAGAGTTTAGAGAGAAGTTGAGGATTTTAGAGAGATATCTAAAACAAGTGAAAAAAGAATGAGCAAAATGAAATGAACAACCAAGTGCACTATATAAGGGCACTTGGCCGGTCATGCCATCACCAAATTGGTGATTATTTTGCTTATTATATTCTCATGCAAATGACTTGAGTGTGGGTAAGAAAATGATAATGATCATGTGTCATAATCACTTGGTGGAGTGTGGAATTGGTAGAGTAAAATCACTAGTGATTTTGTCTACACAAAACCGGTGCACATGAGTCCACAATGAACCATTTTGATTTTTGATATTTGTCCCACAAATACTTATAATCATATGTTTAATTATCTTTTATAACTAGATATTAATTTGATTATATAACAATTATATGACACAAATTAATGAACAATATGTACTTAACTTTTTAAGTGATATTTTACCATTATATCAATATATAATGGTTCCCAAAATGCCTAGTTAATTTACTTTAGAACTCTTTGTAAATATAATTAACTAATTATCTCTAGCTCAAAATATAGTCATAACCTCAACTAATTTAATGAATTAACGATTAATCACTAAATTAAATCTTGTTTAATCGTATTAAAATAAGACGTAAAATTTATTCAGTCAATTATCGTATAGTTGACTAATAAACTTAAGTGGAATGAGTTCCTAACTCAATTTCCAATAAATAACTCTCGCACATATCAAATATATGTAATGCCCTAATTAAACTGTATCATATACAAATAATTAGTATTCTATTTGGGTCTCATCCTATAGGTGTGACCTAAAGGGATCAGTTGATCACCGCCGTCATACGACAATAACGTCAAACTCTAGTCAGCTGAGCGTTACCGATTTACGTTAATCAACTGACGTGGAGTATCAAAATATACTAATCATGCCACGTATATTCCAAATGAGATTTAATATATAAATGCACTATTGTGGAGCACACTTACTCCAACAGCCTCCTCCTTATCTTTCTCTTGATTGGCAAGAAGTGTTTGCAAAATATCACTCAAGTTCCCTTGAGAAGAAGAATTTCCTTGAATGGGGCCTTGGTTCGATTGTCTTTGAGAATTGTTTTGAGATTGAGAGTTGCTTGGGAAATTTGAATTGTTGGGTCTTTGATTGTTGTAAATTCTTTGTGGGTTTTGTTGGAAATTGGAGTTTCGGTTTTGGGTGGGATTTTGGGCTCTCAAATGATTGAATTGACCGTTTTCAAGCTTTTCGACTTATCCCTCCCCATCCCAAAAGGTAGCGGTTTCCCGCTTGGTTGTACACTACCCCTCCACTTGGGTTCCTTGAATTGTAATTCCCATACCCCATAGCATTAACACTTTCCATAGTTGCTCCTTGTTCAATCATGATGTAGCATGTGTTGGTGGCATGGTCACCCCCACAATATGAGCATTCAATTGGTTCAGGGTGTTTAGAGAATGAGTTACCTTTGTTAACAACCAAGTTTGACATCATACTTTTAAGTTCACCCATTTCTTGCATGATCATGTGGTTTTGGGATGCATAAGGATTCTCCATGGAGAATACATTCCTAGAGCCCCTCCCCTTTCACTCTTTCTTCCATAGCTTATTGTGTTCATTGCCAATTTTTCGATAATATTGTTGGCCTCGGCCACATTAAGGGTGTCAATTCCACCTCCGGTGGCGGCAATGATCATTCTTTGGTCATTTTGGCACAACCCCTCATTGAAAGCCGTTAACAAATCATCTCCCGACATGCCATGGTATGGGCATCTTGCCACAAGACTCTTGAAACGCTTCCAATAATCATAAAGGGTCTCTCCCATTTCTTGTTCAATAGTAGTGATAAGTTTCTTGGAGGGATTGTGTCTTAAATCCGGATAATACTTTTCAAGAAACTTTTTCTTCAAGCCCACCCACATGGTAACGGAGTGAGCCGGGAGGCAAAAGAGCCATTCTTTCGCGGCATCTTGAAGAGAAAAAGGGAATGCCCTTAACTTGAATTGATCCGCGGTCACCCCTTGGGGAATAGCACCTTGGCAAATCATATGAAACTCGGCCAAGTGTCTATTAGGGTCGTTCTTCACCATGCCATGGAATTTAGGTAAGTTATGGACGAAGAAACCTTTGAGCTCAAAGTTCACATCCCCCATGGGAGGATATGCAATACAAAGGGGTTGCTCCTCATCATTCCTTGCCCGAATCTCACCGATTATCCTATTATCCTCCGCCATATTAGGTGGGTAAAGGACTTTCAATGGAGATGGTATCCTAGGTGGTGACTAAAACTCTTCTTCCAGTTGTTCTTGAAAAATATTATTTTCCACTTCCTTTTCACTAGGTTCCCTCCAAAAAGGTCTCCTATAAAGGGGATTTGAAAATAACCAATTTGATATGCTACTTGAAGATGGATCAATATCTTGGTCACCAATTCCCTCTTGTGACCTAGGCATAAACTCTAAAACAACTCAACAACACAAATTAGTAACTTCAATAAGGTTGGCTAAGGAAACAAGAATAGCAACCCAAGAGCATATCACACAAATTAACTAATAAGCTAAAAAAATAAATTTGAAAAACAATCTAAACAATCTATAACACTAACAAGAGTTTAAATTTAATTTTTAGCTAAATTGCCTTCCCCGGCAACGGCGCCAAATTTGACGAGCTTAATTAAACATGTCGTTAACTCCGCTAATTAGCTATGGTCAAATAACAATTTATATCTCCTAAACAAACACAAGCTATCTTAAATAAAGGTAGTAAATGGTAAGAATAGGGTCGAACCCAAGAGAAGGCGGGATTAACTAAATTAACTAATCTAAACTCTTGCTAAAAACCAATTAACAAAACTAATTACTAACTAATTACTCTAATCACTAATTAAGACACCAATTAAGACACAAACTTAAATTAATTACAAACTATGATATTAACAATGACAAAAACATGTAGGAAACACATATGGAGAAAGTTTGATTTGAGAAATTCATTAATAAGTCTAAAATAACCAACAAGTACTTAAGATTCAAATATTCAAATTTAAAGAAACTAACTTAGTGTAATTTTCCCAAGTTCCCAACAATTAGTAAAGTAAAAACTCTTCCTTTCCTCTCTTCTCTAGTTATATAATAGAAGTTTCTAAGAAATTAGTCAACAAGGATTAACTCAACCAAGGATGACTCATTACAACCTAATTTACACCCATTAAAACATGAGCCCAAATCAAAGATGCAAGCTTTATGAACAAAACAAAAGAAACAAGCTAGAATCATGTAATAAAACACTAAACCATGTTCTAACCAAACAATAAACCAAATTCCACTCAAAAGATTCCAACTTTAAACCAAAGTTGCAATCTTTCAAGGTTGCTTCAACAATATCAAGACATATTAACCAAAATTATCTAGACAAAGCACTAATTAAACAAACACTTGCTAAGATGGTTAGTCTCAATAATAATTCATTCAATAATGGAAAATAAACATGAGAAAATGGTATTGAATAAAGAAGAAGAGGTTCAAAGAGTCTTACAATGCTAAAAAAGGGAAACTTGTTCCAACTACACTAAGAAATAGAAGATTAGCTACCCATAATCAAGAATTACAACCCAACTAATAAAGTTCAACTCAAAGTTACAAGCCAAAATGAAGAACCAAAAATGAGAGAATTTCAATGTGTTTTGTTGTTGAATGTTATGGAAAATGCATGGTATGTTGTCTCTCTCTAAAATCTGGTTCTTTTATACTCTTGGTTCGGAAACCTAAGGCCTTCGAGAAATAGGCCTCAAAATGATAAGACGGAAAATGAAGAAACACGTGTCCCAGGCCAGGACGCTGGCAGCGCCCACGGACGCTGACAGCGTCGTGGGACGCCGGAAGCGTTCTGGTGACGCTGGCAGCGTTTTAATCTGCCAGTTTTTACTCTTGGTTGCTCGCCTTGACTTTCGTTGACCCCTTTGAATGCTAGTCTTGCCTTGACTTCCATTGGCCCTTTGGACTTGCTTTTCTTGCATTGATAATTTGCTCCTAGCCCACTCCAATTTTCGGTTTTGGTCTCGGGTTTCGGGTTTGACTTTGACTTTAGTTGACTTCCGGGCTTGACTCTAAAATTTGACTTAAAAATACCAAATAACAACATAACTACAAGGACTAAGGTTAGCATAAAACGATGACCCATAAAAAGTACATTAAAGGGACCTAATAAACACTACTAAACACGACACATTTTGGTGTTGTCAAAAGGCTATTGGGAATAGCTCTTCCTAAGCCAAAAAGGAATCCGCGACCTGGCTAGACATGTCGCGAGTCTCCAAATTAGTATTTTTAACTACTACAAACGCAAACTAATAGTAAGTGTAAGTAAAGGTCGATCCAAAAAGGAAGGTATTTTGTTTATTAAATGTGTGCAAAAGCAAGTAACTAAATGGGGGTTTTGATAAGTTGATGTTCTAAGTTTACTAAAACAAAAATAGTCCTTACAATAGCGTCAATTTCCACCAATAAATTATGTATTGATCAGTGACCCTTCTACTCTATTTCATAATTGAATACTATGCTATGAAGTTGTTGACTTCTAAATCCACATATGAATGATTATTAGTTACAAGCGTAAACAAATAGTCCTTACAATATCGTCAATTTAGTCAAGCGCTCAATAGTATCGAGATTGTAGATTAAACCGATGGAATTTAGCAAAGATAAACGAATGAAGAAAATAAGCGTTGGTTCACTTTGGTTCATACAAATTTAGTCTTTTATAACTCAACGATGATGAAAAGCATATGAATTCATGAATTATAATTGCTACAATGGAATCGATAAACAAACAAAAGATTCATTCAGCTAATCTAGCAATGGTTAATTAACTAATAACAACTAATTGATCATTCTAGGTGCATAATTAACAAACCAACAATAATGTAAACTAAATTTGAAACAAGAATATTTCATAGAATCATAGATATTAAACTTAACCACTTGAACATCGGCTTCCATAGTAAGAAAGTCATTAGACACATCAATTTTAGTACTTGCGGTTCTAAAAAATGGCCTACCTAGGAGAATAGGGGCCGCTTGTGAATCATGTTCCATTTCAAGTACATAAAAATCAGCGGGAAATATTAATTTATCTACCATTACAAGTACATCCTCAAACACTCCCTTAGGATAAGCATTTGAACGATCAGACAATTGAATTACCACCCCTGTTTTAACTAATGGCCCCAATTTCAATGAATTGTATAAAGAATATGGGAGAACATTACCTAAGTCAAGCATAGCATTAGGGATATTGGTGTCTCCTAAGGTACAAGGCACGGTAAACATACCCGGGTCACTACACTTAGGTGGAAACTTATGTTGAAACAAAGCCGTCACATGTTCATTCACTTTAACTTTATGGACACCCTTCAATTTTTGATTTCTTTTTATGGTACACAACTGTTTAAGAAACTTAGCATACCTAGGCACACTTTTCAATAAATCTTATAAAGGGATGTTTACCTCGCATTTTTGAAAGGTCTCATAGACATCCTTGTCTTGTGCAGGACGACTTTTCCTCTTGAGTGCCTGGGGGAAAAGGTAGAGCATCCACATGTGTATGTGTAAAAACCGGTGGTACTTCCTCTTCTTGAACTAACGGTGAGGTGACGATAGGCTTAACCACCAACTCCTCCTCCTCTAGCTCAATTACCTTACTAATCTTTGCTTTTGCCCCTTGCAACTCCTTCCCACTCCCTAAAGTAATAGCACTTGCATTAGGCTTAGGATTAGGAATAGTTTGGGAAGGTAGCTAACCGGAATCTCTAGCATCAAGTCTCCCAAGGGCACTAGACATTTGCCCAAATTGGTTCTCCAAGTTTTGAATGCTAGCCTTGGTCTCTTGTTGAAATTGCACTTGATTAGCTTGCATAGTGGACACATTAGAAGTAAGAGCCCGAATCATTTCCTCCGTAGACATGGATGGAGTGGAGGTTTGACCTTGAGAGGAGAATGAATTCGAACCTTGTTGCCTTGGAATGAAGATTGGTTTAGATTGACCAAATTGTTGTCCAATTGATGAGCCTTGATTGTGTTGGCCTTGTAGTTTCAAACCGCCTTGTGGATTCCCATATTGGAAACCGGGATGGTCTCTCCGCATAGGATTATAGTAAGCGGCCTTGACCTCTTCGCTCGGCTCTCTGAGAAATGGACATCTATCGGTGACATGAACATTGGATGATCAAAGACCACAAGCTTGCACTTGTTGCTTGTTCCCCATGATCATCTCCCTCATTAAGGAAGTCAAATCTTCAACCTTGATCTTCAATGATGGGTTGGAGCTATAACTTGCCATGCTAACTCTTCTTGTTGTGGATCCCACACTAAGTTGGCGTGAGCTAGAAGCAAGCTCACTCAACAATGTATTAGCCTCATCAAGATTCTGGTTGAGTATTCCACCACCACTAGCACCATGAACCATTCAAGCATCTTCTGGCAATAATCCTCCAACAAAGTAGAGGATGAGATCTTGGTCACTATACCCATGGTATGGGCATCGTGCACATAACTTCTTGAATCGCTCCCAATACTCATAAAGTATTTCATCATCTTTTTGCTCCACATTTGAGATCTCCTTCTTAATTAGATGAGAATATTTGGAGGCGGTAAGATACTTTTCAAGGAAGGCCTTCTTCATTTCGGCCCAAGTAGTGATACTACCCGGTGGAAGGTAGTACAACCAATCATTAGCGGAATCGTTTAGTGAAAAAGGAAATGCCCTCAACTTGATTTTCTCATCGGTGACACTATTCGGTTTCATGCTACTGCATACAACATGAAATGCCGATAAATGTTTGTTTGGATCCTCACCACTTAACCCATGAAATGAGGGTAATAAGTTGATCAAACCCGACTTCAACTCAAATGTGATACCTTCATCCATGTCTGAAAATGTAATGCACAAAGGTTGTTGAGTAACATCGGGAGCGGTGAACTCCTTCAAAGTCCTAGTTTCTCTTGCCATGTTGATCTTTTCTTTCTCCTCTTTCTTGTCTTGCTTGTCGAATTGAAGCTTTCTCCTTATCTCTCTTCTAATATGAAAAAGCGTTTTCTCCAATTGTGGATTAAAATCTAACAACTTCTTGTTAGTAGAACGGGTGTCCGACATAAACCCAAACACCAAAACAAAACTAAAAATAAATAAGCAATTGCACAAATAAACAAACAATAGCCCTTCCCGACAACGGCGCCAAAATTTGGCTCGACTTGTCGCGAGTCTCCAAATTAGTATTTTTAGTAAGTGTAAGTAGAGGTCGATCCCACAAGGAAGATGTTTGGTTTATTTAATGTGTGCAAAAGCAAGTAACTAAATGGAGGTTTTGATAAGTTGATGTTCTAAGTCTACTAAAACAAAAATGAAATGAAATATAAAGGCAATATAAATAATTGAAATGTAGAACAAATATGAGAATGATTCTTGGACCAAGTAATGTCCACCAATAAGTTATGAATTGATGATTGACTCTTCTACTCTATTTCATTATTGAATACTTTGCTATGAAGTTGTTGACTTCTAAATCCACTTATGAATGATTATTAGTTACAAGCGTAAACAAATAGTCCTTACAATATCGTCAATTTAGTCAAGCGCTCAATTGTATCGAGATTGTAGATTAAAGCGATGGAATTTAGCAAAGATAAACAAATGAAGAAAACAAGCGTTGCTTCATACAAATTTAGTACTTTATAACTCAACGATGATGAAAAGCATACGAATTGATGAATTATAGTTGCTACAATGGAATAGATAAACAAAAAAAAGATTCACTCATCTAATCTAGCAATGGTTAATTAACTAATAACAACTAGTTGATCATTCTAGGTGCATAATTAACAAACCAACAATAATGCAAACTAAATTTGACACTCTAATAATGAAATAAAAATAGAATAAGAGTCTTACAATTCAAACTAACTTGGCTTCAAGAACTTGTTACAAGATGTAGAACTTAGCCTTCCATAAAAAATAACTAAAACAAAATATAAATTGTCAAATGTTTTTCTATGTATTATGATGATTGAAAGATGGAAGAAGATATATCTAATTTGATCAACAATCCCTCCTTTTATAGGTCTTCAAAGAGCATCTTCCTAAATCCTAATAAAGCCTAATAAAACCTCATAAAGTGTGAGCATAATTGCCGAATTAAAGAAGAATTAGAAGAGTCGTCGGAATCCAATGCTGAGCCTCTCCACGAGGCTAGGTATTCTGTATAGGTAGCCGCGCCACGCCGCTAGCCGCTCCTCGCGACTTCTTTTTTTCCCTTTGACGCTTCCTCTTCTTCCTTGCTTCCGCGTTTTGACTCATTGTTTTGGGGTTTGACTTGTCTTCAAACTTGACCTTCTAATGACTTCTTTAACGAGTTAAGTAGATTAGAAGGACCTAAACTATGACAAAAGATAGCTATAAGGACCCAAATTATAAGTATGAAGCTTTAAGGATCTCAACCGATATTTCTGTTAACTTTTCAACTTTCCGTCTAGTTAGTACTCCGTATTTATGACGCTGGCAATTATTCTTTCTTTACCTTCTAATCTCACTCTTTCTCTCTCCTATTTATCCTGCAAATCATCTAGTATTTGTGTCACTTGTTACGTATTTATGGGAGCATTGGTACATTATACGGAGTAATAGTATGGACAAGGGCGGAGGCAGGAGGTAAAACTTGGGGTAGCAAATGTTTTTACCGTATAATCTTGTCTTTAAAATTAGAAATCACAATTTGGAAAATGATTTTGTATAAATCCTTATTACAAGCAGTCAATAATCCATATAATGCTCGTAATAGCTCATTATATTGTGGGAAGAGCACTCTTATCCCAATCATGAAATTGGGGGTTCGATTCTCACCCGCGACTTAGTGTGCTCTTTTGAACCAAAGAGAAAATAAAAAAATAGTCTTAAAAAATACAACAAGTAACTCTCATTTCCTTGTTATAACTTATAAATTACTCCGTATAACTTAAGAACTACTTTTTTTTTTCAGCTATAACTTTAGATAAATCTATCTCTTCAGAAAATATATGAAGAATTTGGAAAATTAAGAAGATTGTTGTGAGGCGACATTTTTAAAAGAAACTCATTAGTATTGAAACATAGACAAAATCAATGGTAAGCTAAACGATTAGTCTTGCTTATAACCGTTGTAAATTTTAACGAAAAGTTGTATCACTCCATCACCCCAGAAAAAGTATTGATTTTGATGTTTTTACACCCTCATTGTAAAATTTGTGTAAATTCAAAAATCTGAAAATTAAATTGAAGTAGATCATTCGATATAAGGCGAGTTTATTGCCTTGGTGGTAGAAAAATTAAGTTCATTTTGCGAGATTATCAAGGCAGTGAGTACGAAAAAAAAGAAAAGAAAGAATAATTATACTTGAAAGGAGGCTCGAACACACAACTTAGTGAAAAAATTCAACAACTTCACCAACCGTGCTACTCACTCTTCAATGCATATTCATTTCACTAACTGCAATTTATTTGTTTGTTCATATTATGGCGGTTTAGGGGTAGCATATTTCAATTTTAAAACCGATTTTTTGGGGATTTGGGGTAGTAAGTGCTACCCCTTGCTACAAGGTAGCTTCGCCCCTGAGTACGGACACTCTTTCTAACCAGTCGTCCCGTGTCGGGCACACGAACACCTATAAACAAGGAATAAGATGTCGAAAGATTATAAAAGATTGATTAGAAGATAAGTTTGGGTGAAAAATGAGAATAAATTATAGTCAAAGTCAAATTTTACCTTCAATTATTTACATTTAACATCAATTATTAATACAAAAATAAAACCGTACGTTATTTATAACAATAAATATATATTTTATTAAATTCAAATAACGTATCCCGCATCCTAAATTTTACGAGATGTCATATCACGTATCCGTGTCATGTCCATGTCCGTGTCTGTTTTGGTGCTACCTAACATACATATTCAACTTTCCTAGCTATAATTGGTATGGTACAACTTTTTCCTAAAAGAAAACAAATTAGTAAATTATCAAGGCAATTTGACATTTAGAAAAAATTGTTTTACTAATTCTATTTCAATGAATGATTTACACATACTTTATATACAAAGATCAAGGTAAAGAGATGAGGAAATTACTTTTAATGAAATTAAAAGATAAAGTAGATAGTAAAGTCTTTGAACAAAAAAATTTAAATTATTGGATGAAACACCCAGAAAAGTAAACTATTAATTGGGACAGACGGAGGGAGTAAGAAACAAGTACTGGAAATTTAAGACACGAGCCAAAAAAATTGATCTGACACACAAGCTCAAAATATCGTCTGAACAGATGAACTCAACTCGAGTTGATATGTTTCATTCGGGCGAAGATATAGGCGGCTAAGGTGTGTCATTTTCATGTTGTATGTATCCGATATCTTTGCTCCTATAGAATACATTACTCACTTACTTATGTTACTTTTATTGAGTTAAGTGTATTATATACTTCCTTCCTTTCAATCATTTTTGTATATATTAGTTAAATATATGTGAATAGTATTTTAATCAAACGTATAGAATTGATTGAAATAGATAAAGTATATGATAAGGACCCAAACTATACCAAGCTAAAAGCTATAAGAACCTAACATAGTAACAAAAATTTCCACCAAATATAGTACAACATATTTCCAGTCAATTTCAATCTCCTTCACTTATATTTTTTTTGTCTGCTGCAAATATATATTTTCTTAATAAAAAGTAGGAAAAATTAATGTGAATAATATATCCTTTGGGTCGTATTCCACTATTAATCCATTTTCTACTTAATTCCACAATAATACCAACTAATAACCTAATCATCAAAGCCTAAACCAGTTGGAAGGGCTACCTATCCAACCGGTTTAGGACTTATATTTCCTTCTTTTATTGTCAATTACTATTTCACTTACCCAGTTAGTCAGTTACCATGGTCACTCAATCAATTACTGTCTTACATGTACCTAACTGAAGTTTTGAAATTCTGATTATGACACCTCGGTTCATCAATGCAAAAAACCCACAACTATACTTTTACAATAGTTGAGGAACCAAGATTATTTCCGGGTTTCAATTCTTGTCAAAATCAAATTAGGTTCTCAATTTTGGGCAAAATTAGATTAGGGTTTACATGAAATAGGAAAGAAAAATTAAATTAATCCACTTACTGACCATAAGGGACACCCATAGAACTTTCTCCGTTTATTTACTCTCCTTTTTGTAGTCCTTATCACTGCGTTCCAATTATGGTGACAGCTTACTTCGTAGAGGTGTTTGAAGACATGAATTTAAGGAGGATTCATATCAAGGTCCATAATTTATTGAGGAATTTGAGCAACTTCTTTGATTAAGATAAATTAAGGGCAAAAAAGGAGTGATGGAGTGATGGAGGAAGAAAAAGGAGTAATGGCTTAAAGGGAAAAACATTGTTCTTATGTGCTATCAATTGCCAGTACATTCTCCCACCATACTTATATTCCTCAAAGCCCACCTCCACTTTGAGGAATTTGAGCAACTTCTTTGACAAATAAAGAAGTAATGAAGGATGAAAATTTAATAGAATGATGAATGAAGGGAAAAAATGTAAAAGGTAAAGAATGAAGAAGATAAAGTAAGAAGAAAAGGGCCCATGGTAATTTAACTGGATACAGCAGGTGAAAAAGTGGCCTAGTTTAGGCTTTAATGATAAGCTTATTAGTTGGATTTATTGTGGGATTAAATAAAAAATGGATTAATAATGGAATACGTTCCATAGGATGGATTATTTCCATTAATTTTTCCTAAAAAGTATGAATAAATTATAACAACCTAGACCCAGACCCAGTGATGGATCTAGGGGGGCTAGCAGAGGCGGTCGCCCCCCTGACGGATGAAAATTTCGAAGTTTTAGTTAAAATTTTCGATTTTTATTAAAATGTACCTTATAAATTAGTCGTTCGCCCATCCTAAAAATTTTCGCCCCCCCTAATTTCAAAACCTGGCTCCGCCACTGCCCAGACCCGCCTCTCAATTTCAATTCGAATTCCATGGATTTCAAACATAATTGAAAAATGAATTTATAATTAAATTTTACCCTTTTCACTAGTAAAGTCTCACGTGATGATGTAAAGACTAAACATATCAAGGATTAAACGGACTGTTAGAAGGCCGTCAATCTCAGACCCTCAAAGCCACCAAATTTTACTTTGGGTCCTCAAAGCTATCGAAGTGTATATTTTAGGTCCTCACAGTATAATAAACTCCTTATTTAACCATATAACATTTTCTAAAGAAGCCCTTTCCATTAATTAAAATATATACATCCAAATAACCCATAAAAGCACACAAGTCCACCAGAAAATCAATATCAAAGACATATGCGATAAAATCCCCAAATATGCTTCTTAACCTATCATTTAATCATCAAAATAACCTTATGAACCCCTACTAAACTAGATTATTCACGATCGAAGACAATTGCCATTATTGTAATGGCATTGTCCATTGGTAGCGTAATTGCTCCAAATACTTGGGAGACATGAGAGCTGGACGAGTTCTTCCAGTCGATAATAGTTCTTCCCAATATTTATGTTTTTTGAAATTGATCTCAACTTTGGTACTTTGATACAAGTTTTGATAGCACCCACCTTTTTTTTTTATTGAATTTAGGGCATCAGAAGAAGGACAAAGCAAAAAAACCTAAGAGGATCTACAAGGAAGCTAGGGTAGCCACCACGTAGAGAAGACTTATGATTGGCTTGGCGATATTTTGATATTTGTCTTCTATTTCATTATTGAATTTGGATTGTTGTTTTTGAACTATTTTCATTTCAATGCTATGACATGGTAATTATTTTGAATTCCTAAGTTTGAAGCAAAACAATGGATGTATTCATGGTGACTTGGTTTTCAACCCAAGTCACTTTATCTATGGAATTTATTTTATGTTCTTAAACTTTTTGTCATGGAATATTAGTATCATAAAACATAAAGTAAAAGACAAATTGATCTTAAGAGAGATATAATGATTGGATCATTATAAGTAACCAACGTTAAGAATGGGATTCTCATTTTGGGATTGTGATTAAACATCACAACTTATAAGGAAGATCAATTGCATAAGTCATATCGAGTTAGCGAACACATATTTGGAGATTTACAATTCATATAAAACCTAAGATAAGATGTTTAAAAGCTAATAAGACTCCATACGAGTTATGGAAGGGATAAGAACCCTAACTTTGTTCAACGACATGGATAGAGATCCAAGTATTTAGCTTAAAAATATAGAACGAGTCTATTGAGAAGCTATAATACAAAGTCTAAACAATGAAGTCTACTATAGATCGCTCAAGGTTGTTTGTAGCTAAGGAACAAAGCTCATAAAGCTATCCTTGCAAAAAAATTACTCATTCAAACCAAGAGAACAAAACTGTTTGTGGCTCATGGTGCTATCCTTCTACAAAATAAGTGTATTTTCAAAAGGATAGAGTGGGAGAAAATTTGCCACAAACTGCATTTTGAATAAAAAGACAAGAAAAAATGTTCTTAAGTCGTCAAAGGTTAGAAGCTGGTAGTTAAAATTTTACTTTTTGAAATTAATAAGAATATGATCCATGAAGTGGCGATTATGATCCATGAAGTGGCGATTACTAATAAAACCAATTCCAATTTGTTGTATAAGAGCCTTACAATTCAAGATGGAATCTATACATATAAAATTACTTGGGGACGTTTTGACCTCCCTAGAGTGAATAAAACTTTATTGTAAAGAATTGTATATAAGTTAAAATATAACCATATTTGAGATCCAAGATTGTTGCACTTACACCTCGTTGAAAGTATAAGTATGACAAGTGACAAATAGTTGTTGAAAACCATCTTTCTAAATGGGTAATTAGAAATGGGTGAGTTGTCGTACAAAGCTCAGGAGATCAATGTGTGATCCTAGGAAAGCACTTAAGAGGTTGTGATAATCGTTTCATGATAAGAAAGAATGGTTTCCTCGAATTGTCGGTGATCCATGTTTATACATGAAGTTAAGTGGGAGTATAAATCGTCATGTTTGGACATGAAGTTTAGTGGGAGCAAATTTTCTTCCATGTCTTGTATGTTAGAGACATATTAATCATTAGGACTGATGTACTGACATTGTCTTCCGTGAAGGAGTGTTTGGGAAATCATTTCTAGATGAAAGACTTGAAAGATGCATATTGCATCTTAAGTATCCAAAATCTATAGTAATAGATGAGAGAGGATATTGGCATCAAGATAAGAATCTTATATTGATAAGATCCTTTCTCTATTTCAACAAGATGAGTAGGTTGTTCATATTGATGAAAGGAGATCACTATGAAACAGTCATGGTCATCCACTGAACCTAAGAGTTGTTGATCACGTGATTACTAATGTTTCTGCCATTAGACAACTCATGTATGCCATGATATGCACATACCTTGCTGACTTGTATGCTTGGAGCATGTCTAGCCAATAACAAATCAATCCATATGAGAGTCATTGGATAGACTCCAAGAACATCCATGAGGTTCTCGAGGAGAACTACGGGTTCATTTTTGTATTTGGTAGTGATAACTTAATTATGTGTTAAAAGTTACACAAACCCAAGTTTCCAAACTTATTCGGATTTGTCAAAATCCTAGGCTAACTTTTGTTATATTAAAAGCGAATAACTAAAGAGCATGATTGAAGAGTCAATCATTAAGAACTATACAAATGGAGTCTTAGTACATTATGATGAGGGTAAGGTGGCTAATAAGAAACTAATATTAGATTCTTTTACCAAGATACATATCATATAGTTATCATGATAACAAGTGGGAGCATCTTTCAAGGTAAAGAGTCCAACTCTAGATAGAGATCTAGACATGTGCTTAGATGAATTCATGTCATAAGAGATGACATTAAATGGAAGGAAACAGCAACTCACAAGGTTGGAATAAATGGATACATGGTATATCCACCACCCAAGACTTATTGCATTTGGACAAGATCGCCATGTAGTATCATGGAACTTGTATAACTTTAGATTATAAGATATGTAGCAATTGTTGGAGTAAGTGTGCTCATCAATGGTACGATCACTTAAATAAATCTCATTAACAAGAATACAAATGGATGATTAACATTATAGTCAACTGATCCACATTAATCAGTAATGATTGGCTTACTAGAGTTTGACATTACTGTCGTATGACGGTGGTGATCAGTTGATCCCTTGAGATCACACCGAAAGGACGATTCCCTACTCAAGAAAGTTAATTAATTGTATATTGATACAGATTAATTAATCCCTTAAACAGAACAAGTTTACAAGTGAGAAATATATCTTATTGTAATATGATTAAATAAGATTTAATAAATATAATTGTTATATTAGAATGCTTAATGTTTATGAAATATTTGAGATAAGTATGATTGGTTGATCATAATTACAATTAGTTGTAGATCATATCAACCAAATATGAGATGACCCGTTTTATATATATATGATTATAAATTATTACTTAAAATGTTAAGTTTAATTTACTTGACATGAAATTGTATTTAAACTAGTTAAATACATATTTTTATTATAAGATAACATGTCACATGTCACATGTCACATATGTGACAATTGACAAAATCACAAAATATAAAATGGAGTCCATTTTACATATAAAACCGGTTGTGTTTATAGTAGGGTAGGGTTAGGCTTTAATTTTGTTCTAATCAAGATTAAGCATCATGATTAGTAGACTAAACACCTATAGGCACCCTATTGTTTTGGTAAGGCAAAAAGCAAAAAGTATTCACCTCTTTTTGGCATGCTTGGCCGGTTTTTGGTGAGTTATAAAGAGGATGTTTTCCTCTTGTTTAACTTATTCAATCTCATATCAAGATATATACAACATCTCACTAGAAATCACAAAATACTTTAGAAACTTTAGAAGTTCCATAGAACTTGTGTTTGTAGCTTGAACTCAATTTTCTAAGGTAGAAATTTTGAGTGTCTTGTACTCGGTTTAAGGGGATCTTGTTTGTTGTTCTAGTAAAACAATATTCAAGAGATTAAGGGTAATTCTAGGTGAAACTTATAGGAGGGTTCCTACTATTGGAGCTTTTGGAAATTCATCCTAAATCATCTAGCTCAAGAACAAGTGCAAGAAGGTGTCTTGTACTTGTGCCCATACTCGATTGAAACTCAATGTGAGGAACATTTTTTTTTCTTTCTCTATTTCGATTTAAATAGTTAGCATGTAACTAGATCTTGAACTAATTAAAGAGTTAATTAGTATTACTTAAGAAATGTCTTAAGTGTAGGTATATGAACCTAACAATTGGTACTCGAGCATAGGATTTTATGTGCAATCGGTTTTACAAAGTTTTTTACAAGTTAAAGTAACAAAATAAAACTAGAAAACTAGTGATTTATATGATATCATTGCATCAATCAATAACGCAAACACTGAGTAGAGAAGCCCTACCTTTTCGCAAATCTGCAGCCAATCACAATCAACCTATCAACAATCTTCTTTTATGAATTCCTTCCCTTAAACATGTAATTAACATAATTAATACTAACCCTTGTTTCTCTTTCCCCCAAATCAATTAGGCTTTATAACAATGCATACAAATCAACACATCACATAACATATAACACCACACATAACATATGACACAACACATATGCTGAGAACACAACCCTTACAACATCACCTATGACACATGCATACGACCCATCAAAAATCACCAACATAAACACGACACATACTAGCCAAAATGCACTATCTCTAACTACACACAACACAAGGCATAATTCGTATAGAACAAGGCCAACTCTATGAGCTCTAACCAAACACCCAACATCCAAACACAAGGACTCTACCAATCGCATATCACCTTGAAACAACCCAACACCAAGTTTCCATCAACTACACTAAGACCAATAACCAATAATAAAACTACAGTCTTACTAAACTAATATGAGCTATTACACAAGGGGAAAGATCCTATCAAATCAACACACACATCACGTCCTATGTCCCAGGAATAAAGCAGCAAATCAGCAGGACGAAGAGATCCGCCATGTCCGTCAACCAAACCGATATCTACCTCCTTACCCTTAGTAATACCAGACCTATAGCAAATGTCGAATAGGCCATGCCCATAACCACCTGCCGCACATAAATCCCCATATTAATATTATTACTATTATTATTATTATTATTATTATGGAAGGATGCGCGCAACTTTCATTAATAGAAAAATAAAAGTTTAAATGAAATTAGTGGGAAGCCGAGAGATAATCTGAGCCCCACCCTTATAGCAACAACAAAGCTAAGTCTAATAAAAGTATAAGCGGCCACCGAGCCCCTGCATCCTGAGATCTTCAAAATTTCTGGATTCGCTTAAGCAAGACAATAGCATTCGAACCCAGCTCTCCAAGCGAAAAAAAAAGAGAAGGGAAGGAAACCATAACCAGCTGTCGCGCATAAATCCCCATACTTAGTACACTTTTGCTAAGAAGCATCAACGACAACCTGTCCGGGCACAAAATTGGCCATCCCAGCCTGAGTCAAGGGGGAAGACCCTGTCAAATCAATACACACATCACGTTCTTTGTCCCATGAATAAAGTAGCCAATCCGCAGGACGAAGAGAGTCGACATGTCCGTCAACCAAACTGATGCTTAACCCCTACAGTACCAGTACAAGAGGCAGCTTGGTCCCCATAAACAACATTAGCAAAAACCCGAGAACAAGCAGGATAAGGCCAAAAGACCGTGAATAACGGAACACCCAGTTGATAACCTAGCACACTACGGTAAGCCCTCCTATTCATAGTCTGACCCAACCCAGAGATAGAAACTGCACGCAACTAATAAGATGAGTGGGATATATATCTGTCAATTTCTTCATATTCTTAAGAAGCAGCAACCGTCGCGAGATATATATATGTCAATTTCTTCATAAGTTTCGGGGAAGCGATTTCACTAGGATCAGGTAAAAAATTAGAACTTGTAGCCTCCGGAAATACCTACAAGACATCGTCAAAAGTAGGACCAACATCTACAAAACTAGAAGGTCGTAAGAGCTTAGCCTGCAAATTTGCAGACTGCAAACGACACGCAAGAAAAGCATAGTGCAAACATCCCCTGCAACATAAACACCAAGCCCACCAAGATGAAGAGGGAAAGTGGCAAGGCGCCACTGCCAATCCCCAAACCTAGGCCCAGACGCGATGACAATACGTGCCAATGTAGAACGAAGTATTGCATCAAAGCCAAGATTGACATACTCAAACACACGGGGGGAGCAAGTACAAAGAGAGAAATAGAGCTTAGAAATACCAGTACAAGCTGTAAGTAGACGTAACTCACATTGTAGGTTCTCTATCCTCCCGACTAAGTCTATAAGCCCAATGGTCTTAGTCACTAACCTCGCCACAAGCTCACTGGCAAAAATAAGACAATTATTGACAGGTCCACCCAAAACAGAGACACCAAGCAAGGGCCGAGCAATAAAAGGGGGGGGGGGGGGGGAAACACCGGGAAACTGTTAAGTGCTTATTTTACGTATATCTAGTAACTTAATTAGGCTTATTTTGACACCCCTTGACATGATTTTAGGCTAGCTTTGCATGGTTTTATCATGTTTCGATATATACTATGCTTTGGTATGTTTCGTGTTTGTGTCAGGTCAAAATGAACCATCCTTGGAAAGGTATCCATAATAGGAGTGATGAGAAACGAGTTCTCGGACATTGGAATGAAGGAAAAAGGCTTCGACCCCATGAGCATTATAGATTGAAGTATTTTATGGAGAAGAGAAGATAAGAATATCTCCCCGGGCGGGGGTGAAATGAGCCCCGGGAGGGGAAATTGAAACTTGAAGCCGCAATTGGGCAGAAGTACTCCTCCGAGCGGGGATGTTTTGTATGTACCCGGGCGGGGGAACTGCGGCTATGTTACCCGAGATTTGGAAACTCCATTTTAGCCTAGTTTCCAAGTTATAATAAAAGACCTGAAGTTTAAGATGAGTAGAACTGAAGTGAGCTGAATTTAGTGGAGCTGAATTGAATTGAATGAAGCTGAGCAGAACTTAACTGAATAGAGCAGAACTGAACTGAACTGAATAGAGCTGAACTGAACTGAAATGAGTTGAGTTGAAATTAAGCTGGAAAGAACAGGGCCTTAGTGATGTTGGGTTCCTAATGTTGGATATTCATTTGGTAAGTACAAATACATGACTACCGGCTTTTAACTCCACATTATCCAAATATGTTGCTACTTTTTACCCTTCGGCCTAAGCCCCGTTGCAACCCTTTGCCTCGCTCGTTTGACTTAATGAATGAGAATTGGAGGGGTATTCCACTCTTTATTGTGGACGTACTGTCATTTTAGTATCTTTCCCGCGGGTTGAATTAGTGAGTGCCACAATAAAAATTGCCTTGTTCTATGTGCGATGAGTGACATCTTGTGAGCGCCTAGTTCATGGTATTGCACGGTTAAAGGATTGAGCATGGAGTGGGGTGTTGCACCATCTTATGATCATCGATTATGTTTGTGTTTTCACCACTCCCTTTGATTTATCCTGGGAACAGGCCTTTACATGTATGATGCTAGTTTCGTGTAGGGTGATGCATTTAGTATTGAGTTGTTTAGCTATATTACTATCTTATCCTTCTAGGTTTTTGATTGTTTGATGAGTATTTGCTTGAGGACAAGCAAGGCATCGGCACATGGGAATTTGTTAAGTGCTTATTTTACGTATATTTAGTAGCTTAATTAAGGTTATTTTGACTCCCCTTGACAT
The DNA here is from genome assembly GCA_022085475.1 of Heliosperma pusillum. Lineage (NCBI taxonomy): Eukaryota > Viridiplantae > Streptophyta > Magnoliopsida > Caryophyllales > Caryophyllaceae > Heliosperma > Heliosperma pusillum. The sequence continues at coordinate 30,821 of JAIUZE010066927.1, forward strand.
GATTTTAGGCTAGCTGATGAGGCTAATCCGCGTGTCGTTAAATCCGCTAATTAGCTACGATCAAATAACAATTTAATATCTCCTAAACAAACATAAACTATCTTAAATAAGGTAGTAAATGGTAAGAATATGGTCGAACCCAAGAGAAGGCGGGATGAACTAAATTAACTAAATCTAAACTCTTGCTAAAAACCAATTAACAAAAGTAATTACTAACTAATTACTCTAATAAAAAATTAAGACACTAATTGCTAATAATCACAAAAAATGATATTCACAATGAGAAAACATGTATATTAACATATAAGAAGAAATTTGGTTAAAAAGATGACTCACATTGAAACATGAAATTCTAGGCTAGACAATAGAAAAAACACCTTCTATGCAAGAAATCAAATATGAGAAAAGTACTTAGTGCAATTATCCCAAGTAAGGCAACAATTAGCAAAGTAAAGACTCTTCCTTTCCTCTCTTCTCTAGTTATCTAATACAAGTTTCTAAGAAATTAGTCAACATGGATTAAATCAACCAAGAATGACCCTTTACAACCCAATTTACACCCATTAAAACATGAGCCCAAATCAAAGATGCAAGCTTTAAGAACAAAACCAAAGAAACAAGCTAGAATCGTGTAATAAAACATTAAACCATGTTCTAATCACACAATATACCAAATTCCACCCAAAAGATTCCAACTTTAAACCAAAGTTGCAATCTTTCAAGGTTGCTTCAACAATATCAAGACAAATTAACCAAATTTATCTAGACAAAGCACTAATTAAACAAACAATTGCTAAGATGGTTAGTCTCAACAATAATTCATTCAACAATGGAAAATAAACATGAGAAAATAATATTAACTAAAGAAGAAGAGATTCAAAGAGTCTTACAATACTAAAGGTGTGAACTTGTTCAAATTACACCAAGTATTTGAAGGATTAGCCTTCCATTACTAGTATATTACAACCCAAATAATAATAAGTTCAACTAAAAGATACCCAAAAGATGAAGAACAAAGTATGAGATTCAATTATGATATGAGAGTATGTGTTGTGTTCTTCTCCTCTCTCTCTTCTTTTGTTGCTCTTTTATACCCTTGCCTCTCGGAAACCTAGGGCCTTGAGAAATGGGCTTCAAAGAACAAGAAGGCGGAAAAATAGTCGCGTACCAGCAGTGTCGGACGCTGGCAGCACCGGTGGACGCGGACGGCGTCACATGACGCCGGCAGCGTCGTGTGGCGCGGTCAGCGTTTCAGCCTGTTTTTGCGAGAGCCCTATCTCTCTCGTTTCTTGGTCATTTGGGGCGTGCGACCTACCGTTGGAAAGCTAAGAGGATAAGCTATCACTTCCATATGAACTTACATCGATACGAGCTCTAGAACTCAAGATATACCCGTTTGAAGTTGACCCTTGAAAAATTGATACTTCAAATCTTCATTTTTGGTCTTGTTTTTGCATGTCAATGCTTCCAAAATAACACACAACAACCAAAACCTCACAAATGTGAACCTTATTGGCATACATTTCAATGCTTAACATCAATCACCTTCCAAAATAATCTAATTAAATGAAATTACAACAAAAGTCTAAGAGAAGTACTTAATACAAAAGGAGTACTAAAGACCCATAAATTAACATTAATAATTAACTAAATTACCCTAAATGACACGACTCAAATTGATGTTATCACTAGCTTTGCATGGTTTCATGATGTTTCGATATATACTACACTTTGGTATGTTTCGTGTTTGTTTCTGGTCAAAACAGACCATCCTTGGAAAGGTATCCATGATAGGAGTGATGAGAAACGAGTTCTCGGACATTGTAATGAAGGACAAAGGCTTAGACCCCATGAGCATTATAGATTGAAGTATTTTATGAAGAAGGAAAGATAAGAAGATCTCCCCGGGATGGGGTGAAATGAGCCCGGGTGGGGAAATTGACACTTGAAGTCGCAATTGGGCAAAAATACTCCGACGGGCGGGGATGTTTTGTACCCGGGGAGGGGGACTGCAGCTATGCTACCCGAGATTTGGAAACATCAATTTAGCCTAGTTTCCAATTTCTAATAAAAGACCTATTATTAAGAAACTCTTTGATACTTAGTACTAGATACATTGTTTTGAACTTATGCTTAGAATATCATTAGCCCTAATTACAAAAACTCTCTACATTAAGATTTAATTACTTCGCGCATTGAATTATTGCAACTATATTTCGTTCTATTCAACATTCGGGTTCTTAATTACAAGCAATCTTTCATCTATTCTTTTAATTATGTTTTGTATTGATTTAATTATGAATTTTTTGTCATCTTTTATTATGAGCGAGTAATTTCCCATCTTTGATTATTAGTTATTCGTTGAAGTGTCTAATTGATAATTAGGACTCAACTTTCAACTTAATGCTTCTACTTGGTTTAATTTGATTATGGAAGTTGGTAAGTTGATCAATATTAGGGAGTTTAATTAACCCGGAAGAGTTATTAATAACAAATAGGTAGTGGCTAATCCGAGTAGTGATTTGATAATTATTTATCTTTAGTAGAGCTTGTTGACCTATGAGAGACTACGGACCATAGACCTTTTAGAATTTGATTAAAATCGTTGTTATTTGATTATAAATTTAGTTTAGCTAATTCACTATTATTGATTCCTCGTAGGTAAAGTATAATCTAAATCGACTAGTACTTAACTTTACTTCCCTGAGATCGACTCGTAAGCATCTACAATAGACCCGTACGCTTGCGGTCTTTTTAACTGAACAGGTTTTTAGCATCGTTGTCGGGGAAGTAACGGTTAATATTAGTTACTTTAGATTAGTGTAGACTACGTTTTACTTTGTGTACGCAAGTACGCCTCTTTTGTTACTAATTATTTTCCTTCAAATTTTGTTTTTAGTCTTATATACGCAGGCGACATTTCGCAGGTGAGTTATTATTTGACCTTGAAATTGAAGCCACTGCTAGAAGGCCAAACGCTTAAAGAAGGAGGAAGATAAAGAACTTGAACCCGATACTACTTCCACTTCTCTCGTAGAGACTGATATTCCTATAATCATGACTTTTATGCGAGAATAAATTGCTATGAAACCAACTTTCAACTCCTGTATCTCAAAGCCAAAGATTGATGTAAACAACTTTCAGTTAAAAAATTATTTTACCCATTTTTTTTAAACAGATCAGTTCGGTGGCTCAGCAACTGAAAACCACAACGAGCACCTAAATAGAATCCTTGATAAAGCTATTATAAAGATTAATGGAGCTTTTGATGACGCCATCTGGTTGGGGTTATTCCCTTATTCTCTTCGAGGGAGTGCACGTGAATGGTTGAACAGTTTTGATCGTAACTCGTTTAATACTTGGGATAAGCTTTATACTTCTTTTCTGCAAAACTACTTTCCTTCTGGGAAGACTGCCAAGTTCAGAAACGACATTACAGGGTTTGTACAACGTGAAGATGAGTCTCTCTATGAATCTTGGGAGAGATACAAGGAACTTCACTGACAATGTCCTCATCACCGGATCCCTTCCTGTGTATTGATTTATACTTTCTACAATTTTCTAAAGCCAGAATTGCAAATGAGTCTCAATGCAGCTGCGTGGGGACGATTAGACGGGATTTCTTGGGACAAGGCTACGGCTCTTATAGAGGATCTAGCAATAAGCACTTATCATTGGGGAAGTGATCGCAATGTTCGCGGGAGAAAGGCGTTTGATTATTCCTTTAGTGTGATGCAAGCCAAACTTGACAACCTATCTCAACAAGTAGCTCATCTCAAGTTGAGTAATGGTTTTAGCTCTTCATCACCCATGTGTCAAATTTGTAGGTTAAATGGGCATGATTCTTTCGAATGTGTGAATGCTTTAATGATGAAGCAAGTGAATGCTCTTAATGGGAAGCAATAGTGGGACCCCAATTCTAATACTTACAAACCAGGATGGGCTCATAATCCTAAGATCTCATATGGAAACACAAGCAACCTCCAGAACCCCCAAGATCAGGTTAAAACTTATCATCAACCTCCTGTTTCCAAGCACGACCGTCTTATCAACATTTGCCCATTCAATCACATACTTAATATCAGCAACAACAGTTTCAACAACCTCAAGCTCCTCAAAAATCACATGTGGAGTTGATGTTATAGCAAGTTTTGTCTCAACAATCTCAATACATGCGAGACCAAAACTAGAAAAATGAAGTGTTTTCTACATCGATTTCTCAACTCAAATCCTCACATAAAATGGTATAATCTCAACTTGCTCAAATAGCCCAACAAGTCAATCAATTGGTGAAACCTCGAGGACAATTTCCAGGGAAACCTTATCCGAACCATAAAGCTTGGTGCAATGTTATCACTTTGAGGGGTGGGAACGAGTTAGAGGTGTCAGCAGAGAAGGTTGTAAGAGAAGTTCTTGAGGGGGAGAAAGCTGATAAGGAACAAGAACATGCGAAGCCTCCAAATATTTCTAGTAACGGGGGTACAAATGAAAGGGTTTATATACCGCCAATCCCGTTTCGTCAACGTTTGGCCCAAGCCACACTTGAAAAACGGTATGGTAAGTTTTTTGAAATTCTCAAGAAACTCCAGGTTCACATGCCCTTTCTTGATCTTCTTAGTGAAATGCCTTCATATGTCAAGTTTCTAAAACAACTTCTATTTAAGAAAATGTCCCTTGAGTCTGTTAAAACAGTTTTATTAACAGAAGATTGTTCATCTGTTGTGCTAAAGAACTTACCACCCAAAATTGAGGATCCGGGTAGTTTCACTCTCCCTTGTATGATAAATGGAATGAAATTTGAGAGGGTCTTGTTTGATCTTGGTGTTATTATAAATTTGATGCCTCTTTCCCTTTTTCATAAAATGGGATTTAAGGACCTTAAACCATCTAAGGTGTCGCTCCAAATGGCAGATACTACTATCTGAATCCCCAACGAGGTAGTTGAGGATATTTTGGTCAAGGTAAATAAGTTCCCTTTTCCGTGGATTTTAATGTTCTAGATACCGAAGAAAACAATGAAATACCCTTAATCTTAGGGAGACCATTTCTAGCCCCAGGAAGGACATTGATAGACATGCAACAAGGTGAACTAGTTTTGAGAGTTAAAGATGAAAGTGTGACCTTCAAACTACTTGACCCACATGTCTCTTTCCCTATTTCTAATACATGTCATGCTATTGGTGCTACTAACAAAGTTTGCGCTGATATTCTTAAGCCATCAGTAGAACCCCTTGGAAGAAACTATATGGTTAAGGTAGCGAGAGCAACAATTTTGAAGGATCAAAGTATAATACATCCCACCGACATTAGTCAACATCATTCCAGAGGAGAACTAATTTGGCGTGCCAAGGTGTAAGAGAAAGCAAGGTTAATCGATGATGGATGTGTACCACCAGATATTGCTTATCACTCATCGAAGGTCAATTCAGGTTAATAATTTGCAAGAGCGTCAAGCTAATGACGTTTAAAAAGCACTTCTTGGGAGGCAACCCAAGTTAGGACTGTATTTATTTTCGTTTTCTCATTATAAAAAATAATAATGAAGGATCTGTTTAGGTCGTCCGGGCGAGGTTGACCATGCTGTCGGTCAAACCCCCTACCCCTTTCTTTTGTTTATTGTCCCATGTTTTGAATTTCGTATGCATTGAGGACAATGCGTCGTTTAGGCTTGGGGGAGGATACACTTCATTATATATGGGTTGTAGTTATCTAGTTAGTAGTTCATTCATCGCATTGCATTTCTTTCATTATAGTTCATTCATCGCATTGCATTTCTTTCAAAAAAAAAATCCAAAAATCATAAAAATTCAAAAAAAAATTGTCATCTTATTACTAGTGGATTTGGCTTATGCTTAAACATTGATTATGTCTCATTCCATTTTTCTAACCTTTGAAGCTTGCTAATTGCATGTTTTTGGCCTTAGTTGTCATTCTAAGACAGCTCGAAAATACTGTTAGATGAGTCTTGACACTGTGACACCTCAATCATGGGGCACGAGATTCTTGACCACAACTTGTATTAGGCATAACAACTTAAAATTGAGAGGATGTAGAGCCTCCAAGACCGGCGTACCTGTATCCAGTCTTATTCTTATGATTTGTGAGTAGTTTCCGTCCAGGATGCACTTTACTTGAGTGTGGCGTATTTCCCCGTTCTCCTTGTCCATTCGATCATCTTTCATTATGGGGCATGTTTCTTTTTATTATAAATTGAACTCCACTTGGCCAAATAGACTTGATTTATTACCCTTTGAATTAATTCTCTGCTTGTAGCCCGTCTGAGCCTTTCTAGCCGGGTTTTCTTTTGTAACCCACATTATATAGCTACATTCCAAAACCTCCGACTTTAGCCGGGTCAGTCGTGTGTAGTACTTTTGTGCTTATTTTGCTACTGAAGGTGGGTAAGAGTGTTTAATTGTCTAGTATGATATGTCACATGTTGATAGTATGGAGATTATTCTTTGGACTTGTGTATCTTATTAAACTTATCCCATGTCGTTCCTCCCATGAAAATAAGGAGTTGATAAGAAAGAAAAAAATGTATATGAAAAAAAAAGGAAAAAAGAAGGATAAGAAAAGAAAGACATGAATGAAAGAAAAAAAAAGAGGGAATGACATGGAGACTTTTACGTATGATCAAGAAGGAGATAGTCCATTAAGTTGGGTTTTGGGTTTATGTCCAGATTAGAGCTTGCTTTGTATTGTAATAATTATATGGGGTCTAATGGGATTTAAATGGGAAGTAGTGATTTTCAGCATATTTGTCACTTTCCTTGTGTTACAAGTTATAAGATCATTTCACCATTATGTTTTAGCTCTTCCGGATTGTCTTATATTGTCTACTTAGTGATGTTGGTTTCCAAATGCTGGATATTCATTTAATAAGTACAAATACGCGACTACCGGCTTTTAACTCCACATTATCCAAATATGTTGTCACTTTTTACCCTTCGACCTAAGCCCCGTTGCAACCCTTTGCCTCACTTATTTGACTTAAGACATGAGAATTGGAGGGGTTTTCCACTCTTCATTGTGGACGTAGTGTCAATTTAGCATCTTTCCTGCGGGTTGAATCAGTGAGTGCCACATTAAATATTGCCTTGTTCTATATGTGATGAGTGGCATCTTGTGAGCGCCTAGTACATGGTATTACACGGTTAAAGGATTGAGCATGGAGTGGGGTGTTGCACCGTCTTATGATCATCGATTATGTTTGTATTTTCACAACCCGCTTTGATTTATCATGAGAACAGACCTTTACATGTATGATTCTAGTTTCGTGTAGGGTAATGCATTTGGTATTGAGTTGTTTAGCCATTTCACATTCTTATCCTTCTAGGTTTTTGATTGTTTGATGAGTATTTGCTTGAGGACAAGTAAAGCTTCGGCTCGGGGGAAATTGTTAAGTGCTTATTTTACGCATATTTAGTAGCTTAATAAGGCTTATTTTGACTCCCCTTGACATTATTTTAGGCTAGCTTTGCATGGTTTCATGATGTTTCGATATATACTACACTTTGGTATGTTTCGTGTTTGTTTCAGGTCAAAACGGACAATCCTTGGAAAGGTATCCATGCTAGGAGTGATGAGAAACGAGTTCTCGGACATTGGAATGAAAGACAAAGGCTTAGACCCCATGAGCATTATAGATTGAAGTATTTTATGAAGAAGAGAAGATAAGAAAATCTCTCCGGGCGGGGAAATTGACACTTGAAGCCGCAATTGGGCAGAAGTACTACTCCGTGCGGGGATGTTTTTTACTCGGGCGGGCGAACTGCGGCTATGCTATCTGAGATTTGGAAACTCCAATTTAGCCTAGTTTTCAAGTTCTAATAAAAGACCTATTATTCAGAAACTCTTTGATACTTAGTTCTGGATACATTGTTTTTAACTTATGCTTAGAATATCATTAGCCCAAATTACATAAACTCTCTAGACTAAGATTTAATTACTTCGCTCTTTGGATTATTGCAATTATATTTCGTTCGATTCAGCATTCAGGTTCTTTAATTACAAGCAATCTTTCATCTATTCTTTTAATTATGTTTTGTATTGATTTAATTATAAATTGTTTGTCATCGTTTATTATGAGTGAGTTATTTAACATCTAGGGTTTGTAGGAATGTTGTAGGGATGACAAGCATGAATTGAATTGTTAAATTTGATAGCCTTATTGTTATCTCGGATTTAGATACAGATTTATATGGAATTGGATTGTTGTTTTTTATTGGATGAATCTAGGAGCAAATTGATTGTTCAATGGGAATTGGTAAATGTTTTGTGACGAGATTTATCCACCAAGTTCATCATCTAATAATAGGTTAAAGCTAAATCATTTGTGGAAGCGAGGCGGTTTAGTTTAGAACATTAATCTTATCTTTGATTATTAGTTGTTCATTGAAGTGTCTAATTGATAATTAGGCCTCAACTATCAAATTAATGCTTCTACTTGGTTTAATTTGCTTATGGAAGTTGGTATGTTGATCAATATTAGGGATTTTAATTAACCCAGAAGAGTTATTAATAACAAATAGGTAGTGGCTAGTCCGAGTAGTGATTTGGTAAAATTTATCTTTAGTAGAGCTTGTTGACCTATGACGAGACTACGGACCCTAAACCTTTTAGAATTTGATTAAAATCATTGTTATTTGCTTATGAATTTAGTTTAGCTAATTCTCTATTATTGATTCCTCGTAGCTAAAGTATTATCTAAATCGACTAGTACTTAACTTTACTTCTCTGAGATCGACTCGTAAGCATCTATAATAGACCCGTACGCTTGCAGTATTTTTAACTGAACAGGTTTTTAGCGCCGTTGTCGGGGAAGTACCTGTTAATATTAGTTACTTTAGATTAGTGTAGACTACGTACCTGTTAATATTGTCGGGGAAGTACAGGTTTACTTTGTGTACGCAAGTACGCCTGTTTTGATACTAATTTTTTTCCTTCAAATTTTGTTGTTAGTCTTATATACGCAGGCGACATTTCGCAGGTGATTTATTATTTGACCCTGAAATTGAAGCCACTGCTAGAAGGCCAAACGCTGAAAGAAGGAGGAAGAGAAATGAGCCTGAACCCATATTACTTCCGCTTCTCTCGTAGAGACTGATATTCCTATCAATATGACTTTTATGCGAGAAGAAACAACTACGAAATCAAATTTCAACTCCTGTATCTCAAAGCCAAAGATTGATGCAAAGAACATTGAGTTAAAAACTTATTTTATCCGTTTTATTTAAACTGATCAGTTCGGTGGCTCACCAACGGAAAACCACAACGAGCACCTGAATAGATTCCTTGATAAAGCTGACATAAAGATTAATGGAGCTTCTGATGACGCCATCTGGTTGAGGTTATTCCCTTATTCTCTTCGAGGCACTGCATGTGAATGGTTGAACAATTGTGATCGTAACTCGTTTGATACTTGGGATAAGCTTTCTACTGCTTTTCTGCAAAAATACTTTCCTTCTGGGAAGACTGCCAAGTTCAGAAATGACATTACAGGGTTTGTACAACGTGAAGATGAGTCTCTCTATGAATCTTGGGAGAGATACAAGGAACTTCACTGACAATGCCCTCATCACGGGATCCCTTCCCGTGTATTGATTTATACTTTCTACAATTCTCTAAAGCCAGAATTGCAAAAGTCTCAATGCAGCTGGGTGGGGATGATTAGACGGGATTTCTTGGGACAAGGCTACGGCTCTTATAGAGGATCTGGAAATAAGCACTTATCATTGGGGAAGTGACCGCAATGTTCGCGGGAGAAATGCCTCTGATTATTCCGTCTGTGTGATGCAAGCCAAACTTGATAACCTATCTCAACAAGTAGCTCATCTCAAGTTGAGTAATGGTTTTAGTTCTTCATCACCCATGTGTCAAATTTGTATGGTAAATGGGCATGATTCTTTCGAATATGTGAATGCTTAAATGATAGAGCAAGTGAATGCTCTTAATGAGAAGCAACAGTGGGACCCCAATTCTAATACTTACAAACCAGGATGGGCTCATAATCCTAAGATCTCATATGGAAACACAAGCAACCTCCAGAACCCCCAACATCAGGTTAAAACTTATCAGCAACCTCCTGTTTCCAAGCACGACCGTCTTATCAACATTTGCCCATGTAATCACCTACTTAATATCAGCAACAAAAGTTTCAACAACCTCAAGCTCCTCAAAAATCCAATGTGGAGTTGATTAGAGCAAGTTTTGTCTCAACAATCTCAATACATGCGAGACCAAAACTAGAAAATGAAGAGTTTTCTACATTGATTTCTACATTGATTTCTCAACTCAAATCCTTACATTGATATGGTAAATAAAAGGGCACAACAAGAACTCCTTCTTGTTGTTCTTGAGCTATTAATATGGATGAACAAGAATAATCTCCAAACTAGAAGACCTCCTTCAAGTTGCATCAAGATGATATCAAATAATCTACCCTTATTATTAACTAGATAATAAGATAGATATAATACTACCAATATTAGACTATATTACTACACTAGTAATACTTAAGAAATATTAGTATTATGAGAGTTTTAGTGAGAGGAAGAGTTTTTAGAGAGAAGTGTGAATCAAGAACAAAATGAAGTAGTAAAAAATGAACAACTATTGTTCATTATAAGGCCACTATGGCCGGACCATTACATGCAAAAATGGCCTCTTATTTTGTTTAATTTATTCACATGCAATAAGGTGGAGTGTAGGAAATGTTAGTATGATTAAAGTATGTAGGTAATGTCACAATCAAAAGGAGAATTGTGTAAGAAGAAAAGAACAAAATCATTTCTTCCTACATGTGCCATAACCGGCCACATGAGCCTTATTATGGTCCATTTTGATTTTTGATATTTGTCCCACAAATACTTATTAATCATATGCTTAATTATCTTGTATAATTAAGTGTTAATTTGATCATATAACAATTATATGACACAATTAAATAAATAATATGTACTTAACATTTTAAGTAATATTTTACCATTATATCAATATATAATGGGTCCCACAATGCTTAGTTAATTTATTTTACAACTCCTTGTAAATATAATTAACTAATTACCTCTATCTCAAAACCTAAACTAATTTAGTAATTTAACGATTAATTACTAAGTTAAATCTTATTTAATCATATGAAAATAAGATATAAATTTATTAGTCAATTATCGCATAATTGAAAAATAAATTTAATCGAATTTGAGTTCATAACTCAATTTCTAATAATTAACTCTCGTACATATCGAATATATGTAATGGACTAATTAACTTTATCATATAAAAATAATTAGTTACTATTTGGATTTCATCCTTTAGGTGTGACCGAAAGGGATCAGTTGATCACCGCCGTCATACGACAATAACATCAAACTCTAGTCAGCCAACCAATAGGATATATCGCACACCTATGCAAAGATAAATTTCCCTAGACACAAATAAATGTAGTACGAGGGGTCGAACACAAGGAGACGGGAATTTCGTTATGAAATGCTATGAATGGACTACTATCAAGTCGGTTTAATAGTTTGGTTTGGTTTGATGTTTAGCTAACTATGATTTAAATCAATAATATTAAAAGAGTCTAGGGGAGTCGGGTCACTCATGCAAATACGTAAATGCTCATGTTAAACATAGGAATTCTTAATATTGTTAATTGTTTAGGCTAAAGACACCCATCTCTCGATATTAGTGTCAACCTTAGGTCGAGTCCTAGAGTACTTTCGTTATAACTAGAGTCGTCCTACTACACATGCTTAGTCTAATCCGATTTCGTGCCTCTCGACATATAGAATAAATTAACAAATTTAATCTATGCAATTGGCCAAATGACAAAGATTAACAAACCAATACAAGCATGTGATAGAAACAATTTAACAATATTAGTTCATCTTTATTTTAACATTTACAATTTACTAATTATGCATGGCTTCCTTAATCCCTAGACAAATGAAACTACTCACTCATATTGATAATTAAACTAATACTATTTGATATAATAAACATGATGAATATGAAATTATAAATGAAAACAACTTGTTAATAAAATATACTACACTAAGTGAATGAAAACTAATGTAGATAACAATCAAACTATGATTAACTAAATGTTACGATTAACTAAATGATTCGTAAGGTAAATGACGGAAATGAATACTAACATAAAACTAGAATTAGGATTACCGCAATAGAGCAATACAACTCAGAAATGAAGAACGAATAACCCAAGTGGTTGAATGGAAAGATTGCAATATAACTTCAAAATGTAACCAAATGTTTGACAAAATAATAACTAAAAGTTTAGCTAATTATAAAACTAAGAAAAATTCGTGTGCTTAAGCTATGAAAGATATGTGAAATATGAGTAAAAGATATGATGAAAGATAAGTGAAAAAATGATAAAAGATATCCCTAAGTATCGAAGTCCCTCTCATTTATATAGGGAGAAGGGACTTGAAACGGTTGAGTCACAGAAGTCAAACCCCGATCGGGGTTCCCAGGGCCCGATCGGGGCCTCTTTGATCCGGGTGCTTTGTCTTAATTCCTCTATTTAATGCTTAAGGAATCCTAAGCTATGCCTTTAAACACCTTAATTCTCCCGTTAATTGCATAGTTTAGGGTTTTCCTTGAGCATCTAAACGAGTATCCTATGCTTGAGTTGTGGACTCCTTGCTTTGGGCCTCATTTTTGGTTTTCTTTCATTTTCATTTCAATCCATTTGACAAATCTTCATGCTTGGCTTGTCTTCTTGCTTTCATGGTCCATATTAGCTTGTTGGACTTTGGTGCTTGCTAATTGTGTTAGGAAAAAGCCTCTAAATGCTTAGATTCCTACAAAACATAGCAAAAACGAGCAATGCACCTCGAACACGTAATTAGCTCATAAAAATACTAAACAAAGTATAGTAATCATGTAAAATCGAGCTAAATTAGGGACTAAAATCATATAAAAACTAGACATATCAAACTCCCCCCAAGCTAAACCCTTGCTTGTCATCAAGCAAGCACATAAGACTAAGATAAGAGAGGAAAACAATGAAGTCCCCACAATTGCAATATCCAATTTTAAACTATCAAGCATAATGACTCAAATCCCGAAACAACATGGGCATAAGGATAATGCAAAAACATAGATGAGATTTACATGGCGATGTAGCATGAAAGACTTCAATTGAACTTTTTGGCTCTTTCATGATCTTTTGACTTATGGACTCTTACGATACTCTCAAACTCATTTTATTGTGAAAGGATTTTTGTGAGTAGCACTCACCTATCCTTGACTCAAGAGAGTGTGCCCGCAATCTAATATGGTAAAAATTTCAAAACTACAAGCCAAAAACATTCAAATGCAAGCATGAAAAGGAAGCCATAGGTAAGAAGAAGGTTAATAATAAATGGGTAAGAAAGGGGAACAAATGATTTATGGTATGTGGGGCTAAGTCAAGCTAGCAACAACCATATGTAAGGATGCTCAATCCCAAAACTATCCCAAAATTTCCAATACAATTCTTAAGAAAAACTCTCCAAAATATATGAATAAAACATGAGAGTTTCTTAAATCTTTTTCTTCTTTTTTTTCAACATTCAAGATATGCTTCTCTTTTTTTTTTTTTCATTTCATGCTTTTTTCTTTCTTTTTCTCTTTTCTTTTTTTTTTCTTTCATTTCCATCATTTTTTCATCATTTTTTTTTTCATCTTCGAGCATTGAGACCAAGCTCACAATGATATTTCAAAATACAACAAATCCTAAATGAGCATTCAAACACAAATTAATCAAGGCTACTAGCTCAACAAGGTAGGCAATTTTTATATGTAGCTAAGGATAAATTTTTGTGAATGGGTTCAAAAGGCAAATTTAATCATGTGAATGGCTCCAAAATGCTAACAAATGAATGCATGCTTATAAAGAAATGAAATTAAAACCATACTTGTGCGTATTTGATGTAGCACAAACCATAAGGAGTCCTAGACTCATCTAAGAGAGACCGAATATGGATGTATCGATCTAAGGAGGCTCTACCATACCAATTTGTGGCTTGCCAAAAGTCAAGATCAAGCTTATTAGGTTCAATTTCAATCTTCCACCAACTATGTCAAGACATCCCCATGAATGCAATTATCCCGTCAAATAATAGAGACCATTAGCTATTAAGCTAAAATTGGCATATACAAATGGGTACAACTATGTAAACCATGACCAAAGTAGGCAAGCAAAGCATATGAAGCACACAAATTTCAAATTTTTCATAATTTTTCTAACAAGATGCAACTACTAACTAAAATGCAAATGCAATCCCCCCCAAGCTAAACAAACATTGTCCTCAATGTGCCAACATGTAATCACCTAAGCTAACCGAAAAACGGTTCAAAGCAAAAAACAAGGAAGACAAGAGATTAATATTTAATGGGGAGTGGGAAAAAATACAACTAAAGTGCAAAGCAAAAATAACTTACTAGACTAGCTAGCCTCCCCCAAGCTAGTATGTAGACGGGGAATACCTTCATAGTGATGAAGGAAAATGATGTCTCCTTGGGATTTAAATGAAGAAAGATGAAGAAAAAGGATAGAGTATACTGTCGGTTGTCAAATAAGAGGAATCCCGTAACTGTTGCTTGCGTACAAAACATAATAAAAACAGGCGCATAGAAATGAGGAACCCCGATCGGGGAATAGGAACCCCGATCGGGGTTTGCCCTCTGTAATTTTCTGTTTATTTTTTTGTTTTGCAGTATCAACTTCCCCGAACGGGTTTCCGTGCTTGGGGATGCGTGAATTTCCTCATCAACTCTTCTTGTCTTCATTATTCACTTAAAAATCACCAAAAAGAAACATCGTCAAGTCCAGTTAAGTCAAAAATGAGAAATTACGGAAAATAATAATAGTAAAAAAAAACAAATAATAACTTGGGTTGCCTCGCAAGAAGCGCTGGTTTAACGTCCCGCACGACGTATGAAGTTCGAGTCGGTTCAATCTTCCATTATAACTCCCTCGATTGACAACTCCTCTCCATTCAACTCATGCTCCAAAGCATCCATCTCCGCATTCCCAATCTCATCATCACCTGCAAATGATTCTAATACCAAGAGAGTCTCCAAAGGGTCTTTAGCTAAATACCGAGAGATAGAGTCATCTATGACAATGTCCAAAACATCAATAGAAAAGCAAGACTCTTCAAACATGGGACTCTTCATGGCACTATTCAAGTTATATGTGACCTTATCGCCACCTACTTCCAAGGTTATTCTACCATTCTTGACATCCAATAACGCACCCGCGGTGTGTAAAAAGTGTCTACCCAAAATAATTAGGATTTGGGCATCCTCGGGCATGTCAAGAACAATAAAATCCACCGGAATAAAGCATTTACCAACTTTGACGGGAACATCCTCCAAAACTCCCAAAGGGCGTTTTATAGAACGATCCGCCATTTGCAAAGTGACACTAGTACATTTCATGACTCCCATATTAAGCTTAGCACAAATAGAGTAAGGAATGACACTTACACTAGCACCTAAATCACATAAAGCTTTATCAATTTGATAGGTACCAATTGTGCATGGAATGGAAAAACTACCAGGAGCTTTTAACTTAGGAGGGGACTTGTTTTGCAAAAGAGCACTACACTCGGCGGTGCAGGCTATAGTTTCAACTTCGTCAAAAGTCCTCTTCTTAGTTAAAATGTCTTTCATGAACTTAGTATAAGACGGAATTTGAGTGATTAATTCGGTAAAAGGAACAGTTACCTGGAGGTTCTTCACAGCTTCCATATATTTACCGAATTGGGTGTTCTTGTGATGCTTTGCCAATCTATGAGGGAAAGGCACTTTGACTTTTTCCGGCTCCTTTGTCTCAACAACCTTCTTTGGAGGAGCATCCTTTACATCTTTGACTTGTTCAACTACAATAGGATCATCCACCTTCTCGGGCATAACCTTATCCTTCTTACCGTTAGATGAAACCTCTAACTCAACAAGCACCTCCTCATTGTCTTTGGGCATGAGTGGCTCATCATACTTTGTACCACTCCTCAAGGTGATTGCATTGAGAGTATCATGTGGTTGCTCACCTTGAGGTGGTAATTGACCTGGTCTCCTTTGAGAGCTAGAAGTGGCTAATTGAGCCATTTGTTGCTCTAACATTTTGATTGCGGAACCATGGTTTTGATCATTTTTTTGAAATTGAGCTAACATGTCCGAATGAGGCTTAGCCAATTGTACTACTAAGAACTTGAGTTCTTGATAGTGTTGTTGGGCATTTTGTTGTGGTGGAACTTGGGTTGGTTGGGGGTTTTGGATTGGTGGTCTTTGTTGGTAGTTTTGACTTGGATAACCCGGTGGATAATTAAATCTTTAATGTGGGACATAGGCAATTTATTGAGCTTGAGGCACAAAATTTTGTTGGGGTTGAGGATTGAGCACATTGTTGCTTTTGTAGGACAAGTTGGGGTGAAATTTTGTGTTCGGGTTGTAAGTATTGGAAAAGGTACCCGGTGGATAAGAACTTTGGTTAAAAGTTTGAAAAGGACATATGCAATGAAATTATTCAGAAAACAAGCTAAACTAAGACCATTTGAACTAAGGTTAGACACTTGGAGATTGCTCTGTTTTGTTTGGACTGAATGCTAAAAGAAAGAGATAGAACCTTAACCAAAGCACAAAGCCAATGGTTGAGGGTTGAACCTTGAACCCAGCACTCAGCTAAGGATCTAAGCTCACTTCCAAGCACAAAGCAAATGAAGTTGTCTCAAGCACACAGCCAAGAGATGTTAACAGAAACAAGGTTTCAGTTTTTGTGTTTACTTCAAATCTGCCTTTCATTCATTAGAAACAAGCCTTATATAGGCATTAGGATTACATCTTGAACGTCCAAACACATCTAAGGTTAATAATGATCCTCAAAAGAAAATAAAATAACAACTACAAACTGATACAAACTGAAATAAAGTGAACAATAGAAAACAGCTCTGAAAAGGACAGGTTCCTTGTTGCCTTGCTGCTGCTTTGTTATATGGTACATAGTGGAGTTTTTGCTTGGTATTTTGGTCCTAAACTGGAGTAGTACTAGTCCCCAAAGTCTGAGCAAAAAGCCCTTGAGTCTGCTTGGCCAAAAGAGGAAACTTTGAGAGTGACATCTGAACTGCTTCTGGATAGGTGAGAACTGGACTGTTGAACTTGGCTTATGTTTTGAGGGGTGTTCCTGGCGTTTTCTGAGTAAGGTTTCCAGGACAAAAAGTTAGTAGACCCTCCCTTGAGTCATGCCCCATAGTTGGTTAAGAGTCCCTAAGCTTGGAAGTTGCCCTGAGACCCTCCCCAAGGCACTGCTGCTGGCTGGTTTTCCTGAGGTTTTGTTGGCTTGTTTTGTGAGTCTGTTTTGTATCTTGGTTGGCTCTGGCTCGTGTCTTGGCTACCACTAGCTCGTGTCATGGCTTGCTTGCTTGGGCTTGGACTATACAAAGCATTAAGATAGCTTTTGACATAGGGAGAGGTTGGTATTGAATCATGGTTGGACTGATCATAGGTTGTTTGGTCTTGTCTTTGAGCATGGCATTGAACTCCTATTGCAACCCCTCCTTCTTGAAAAAGATTTTCCCTCAAATCCTCTTCATCCTCAGAGTCCTCTTGATAATGACTTAGATCTCCCACATTGAATGTCCCATGTACCCCATAATCCCCTGGTAAATCTATCTTATAAGCATTAGGTCCTACCCTTTCAAGCACCTCAAAAGGACCATCAGCTCTTGGCATGAGTTTGTTTTTCCTCTTCTCTGGGAACCTTTCCTTCCTTAAGTGTAACCATACCATGTCTCCTGCCTTGAACTCCCTAGCTTTCTTTGGACCTTTGGCTCTTGACTTATACATCTCATTTGTTTTCTCAATCTGTTTCTTGACTTGACTGTGAATCTGCATCATTTGTTGTACTCTTTCTTTGGCATCATAGTTGACTTCTTTCCTTATCACTGGTGCTAGGTCTGTTGGCATTAGAGGATTAGCACCATAAACAACTTCAAAAGGGGTCTTACCTGTGCTGTGTGAGGGAGCTCTATTGAATGCAAACTCAGCTTGTGACAGTTTGATATCCCAATCCTTTAATGACTTAGCAATGATACATCTCAAGATCCTTCCTAGAGTTTTGTTAGTAACCTCTGTCTGTCCATCTGTTTGGGGATGGTATGCTGTGCTGAAAAGTAATTTTGACCCTAGGAGTCTCCAGAGTGACCTCCAGAAGTGGCTCATAAACTTAGTGTCCCTATCAGACACAATGCTTCTTGGTACCCCATGCAACTTTACTATTTCCTTGAAGTAGAGATCAGCTACCCCCATGGCATCTTCTGTCTTCTTGCAAGCAACAAAATGGGCCATTTTGCTGAACCTATCCACTACCACCATGACTGAGTCTTTGCCCCTTTGTGTTCTAGGCAGTGCCACTATGAAGTCCATGCTTATATCCTCCCATGGTTTGTTTGGTACAGGTAGAGGGGTGTAGGGACCTGCTTGGAACTGAGACTTGGCTAGTTGGCAGGGTTTGCACCTCTTGAGAGTATCCTGCACATCACCCAGCATTTTGGGCCAATAGAACTGCTCATGCAATATCTCATAGGTCTTTTGTACTCCAAAGTGCCCTGCAAGCCCATTGCAATGGACCTCCTTGACTAGTAACCCTCTGTAAGGACCTCTAGGTATGCATAGTTTGTTTCCTTGGAAGAGGAACCCATTCTGTGTCAAGTATTTACTTCCCTTCTTGAGTTTTCCTTCTGAATACACCTCCCATTCCTCCTTGAAGTCTGGATCTTCCATGTAGAGTTCCTTCATGAACTCAAAGCCTAGGACCCTTTGCTCCATGAATGATAACATCACAGATCTTCTAGAAAGAGCATCAGCCACTACATTGTTCTTTCCTTCTATGTACTTGCTTGAAAAGGAGAAGGATTGCAGGAATTCCACCCACTTAGCATGTCTGGGGTTGAGTTTGTGTTGGCCATTGATGAACTTCAAGGCCTCATGGTCTCAATGTAGCACAAAAGGCTTAGGTTTTAGGTAATGCCCCCAATGATTCAGAGCTCTCACTATGGCATAAAACTCTTTGTCATAGGTAGAGTAATTCAACCTTGCTCCACTTAGCTTCTCACTGAAATAGGCTATGGGCCTCTTCTCTTGAACCAGTACTGCCCCAACTCCTAACCCACTTGCATCACACTCCACCTCAAACAGCTTGTTAAAGTCAGGTAAGCCTAGTATAGGGGATCTGCACAACAGATCTTTAATGGTATTGAAGGACTTCTCTGCCTTTTCTCCCCAAGTGAACTCCCCTTTCTTCATACATTCTGTGATGGGAGCCATGATAGAGCTGAACCCCTGAATGAACCTTCTATAGAAGGATGCCAACCCATGGAAACTCCTGACCTCAGTTACTGTCTTGGGGGTGGGCCAATCTCTGATTGCCTTAACCTTTTCAGGGTCAACAGCTACCCCATCCTTTGAGATGATGAACCCAAGGAAATGAACCTCAGGTTGCATGAATGTGCACTTCTCTAGCTTATCATATAACTTATTCTCTCTGAGAACCTCACAAAGTAAATTCAGCTGTTGTAGGTGTTCCTTCTTGCTTGAACTGTAGACTAGAATGTCATCAAAGTATACCACAATAAATTTTCCCAAGTAAGGCCTCAATATTTCTGTCATGAGCCTCATGAAGGTGCTAGGGGCATTGGAGAGCCCAAATGGCATTACTAGCCATTCATACAGCCCATGCTTGGTCTTGAATGCAGTCTTCCACTCATCTCCAGCTCTAATCCTTACTTGATGATACCCTTGTCTTAGATCAATCTTGGTGAACACTTGAGCCCCACTGAGTTCATCGAGAATGTCATTGAGTCTAGGTATAGGGAACCTATACTTAATGGTGATGTTGTTAATTGCTCTGCTGTCTATACACATTCTCCAAGTTCCATCCTTCTTAGGTACTAGCAATGCTGGTACAGCACAGGGGCTAAGAGACTCCCTGACATACCCCTTGCTCAACAATTCTCCCACCTGAGATTGCAGCTCTTGAGTTGCCCTGGGGTCACTTCTATAAGCTGGCTTGTTTGGAAGGACAGCCCCAGGCACCAGATCAATGTGGTGCTCAATTCCCCTTAGTGGGGGTAATCCACTAGGTAATTCAGCAGGGAAGACATCCTCATAGGCTTTCAGCAAGGCTTGTACTTCCTTAGGCACCTGGTTAGACCCTTCCCCTACCTCCTTGGTGAGGAGGACATAGACTGGCCTAAGATTATTTAACTCTTGCTCCATTTCTGATTCACTCAACAGCAGAACTTCCTTAGCAGTTTCAGTTAAGAGTGGAGGGTTCCCTTTCAGGATAGGGGGTAAAGGAGCTAAGATGATTTTCTTCTTCCCAAACCTGAAAGAGTAAGTATTGTCCCTTCCTTGATGGACAACATCCCTATCAAACTCCCAAGGCCTCCCCAATAGGAGGTGACAAGCATCCATATGCAATACATCACACAAGGCCTCATCAGCATATCCTTTACCAATAGAAAATGGAACAACACACTGTTGATCTACCTTAACTTCAGCCCCCTTGTTCAGCCACCTAAGCTTGTAAGGATGATGGTGGTCTTTGGTGGGTAATGTTAGTTTATTCACCAGTGTTTTAGAAGCTACATTGGTGCAACTACCTCCATCCACAATCAGATTACACACCCTCCCTTTTATGGTGCACCTAGTTCTAAAGATCTGATGTCTTTGATCTTCTTCTAAGGGTTGGGGTTGTGTGTGCATCACCCTCCATGTCACCAGACTTAACCCAGCATCAGGCTCTATCAACTCCTCACTAGCCTCTATCTCAGGCTCTTCCATCTCATCATCACAGACCAACACCTCATCATCTCCCCAATGAACTACTTCTAGGGTGCTCAGAGCTCTTTTAGATGGACATTCTCTAGCAAAATGTCCATATCCTTGACATTGAAAACACTTTTTGAGAGGGGTAGTCTTCCTTTGGCCTGCCTCAACAGCCTTGCCTTTATCAGGGTTGAAAGGAGCCTTAGTAGGAGCCACAGGTTCTCCCATCTTGATTCCTACAAAAGGTTTGTAGGTAGGGGTTCTAGTAGGTGTCTCAGAGGCACTGGCCTTCCCTTTTCCCAACTTTTCTACTCTTAAGGACAAGTTAACAGCTTCCTCAAAGGAGTATATATTTTGTAACCTGACTTTACTAGCTATCCTCTCATCCAATCCTTCTAAGAACCTTGCTATCTTTTGCTCAGACTTTTCAACAACCTCACATTGCAGTGTGAGTTGTTCAAAGTCCCTTAGATAAGACTCTACAGGTCTTTGGTCTTGCTTTAGGTGAGTAAGCTTAATGAACATGTTCTGAGTGTAGTCCATAGAGACAAACTTAGCTCTCATTTTCTTTTTCAGTTTGAGCCATGACTTTACAGGTTCTTTCCCTTCCCTAACCCTCAAGGTTTTCATGTTTTCATACCACAGTGAGGCATAGCCTTTTAGTTTCATGATAGCAACCTTAAAAGCCTTTCTATCAGTGTATCCTTTAAACTCAAAGACTCTTTCTACAGACCTTAGCCAATCTAGGAAATCATCAGGGTTCATGCTACCTAGAAAGTCAGGGATCTCTACCTTTATGTCTTTGTCCTGGTGTCTGAGAAGACTTTGATCTGAGCCATCTGAGTCTGACATTTCAAACTGATCTACAGGTTGCCTCCTCCTTCCTCCACCTTGTGGGAAAGGTGCTCCTCTTCCTCGACCTCTGCCTCCCCTTGTATCATTGTTCTGTTGGCCCTCAAGGAGTTCATTGACAGATCTAGAGACCTCCATTACAGTTCTGACAAGACCTTGAACTGTGTTTTCAAGACCTGTGATTCTCTCTTCACTCATGGTTGGATTTTGTATTTTTAATGTAGTTAGGTAAATGAACTCACAAACCAAAGCTCTGATAACCAATTTGCAATGAAACTATTTAGAAAACAAGCTAAACTAAGACAATTTGAACTAAGGTTAGACACTTGGAGATTGATCTGTTTTGTTTGGACTGAATGCTAAAAGAAAGAGATAGAACCTTAACCAAAGCACAAAGCCAATGGTTGAGGGTTGAACCTTGAACCCAGCACTCAGCTAAGGATCTAAACTCACTTCCAAGCACAAAGCAAAGGAATTTGTCTCAAGCTCACAGCTAAGAGATGTTAACAGAAACAAGGTTTCAGTTTTTGTGTTTACTTCAAATATGCCTTTCATTCATTAGAAACAAGCCTTATATAGGCATTAGGATTACATCTTGAACGTCCAAACACATCTAAGGTTAATAATGATCCTCAAAAGAAAACAAAATAACAACTACAAACTGATACAAACTGAAATAAAGTGAACAATAGAAAAACAGCTCTGAAAAGGACAGGTTCCTTGTTGCCTTGCTGCTGCTTTGTTATATGGTACATAGTGGACTTTTTGCTTGGTGTTTTGGTCCTAAACTGGAGTAGTACTAGTCCCCAAAGTCTGAGCAAAAAGCCCTTGAGTCTGCTTGGCCAAAAGAGGAAACTTTGAGAGTGACATCTGAACTGCTTCTGGATAGGTGAGAACTGGACTGTTGAACTTGGCTTATGTTTTGAGGGGTGTTCCTGGCGTTTTCTGAGGAAGGTTTCCTGGACAAAAAGTTAGTAGACCCTCCCTAGAGTCATGCCCCATAGTTGGTTAGGAGTCCCTAAGCTTGGAAGTTGCCCTGAGACCCTCCCCAAGGCACTGCTGCTGGCTCGTTTTCGTGAGGTTTTGTTGGCTTGTTTTGTGAGTCTGTTTTGTGTCTTGGTTGGCTCTGGCTCGTGTCTTGGCTACCACTGGCTCGTGTCATGGCTTGCTTGCTTGGGCCTGGACTATACAAAGCATTAAGATAGCTTTTGACATAGGGTGAGGTTGGTATTGAATCATGGTTAGACTGATCATAGGTTGTTTGGTCTTGTCTTTGAGCATGGCATTGAACTCCTGTTGCAACCCCTCCTTCTTGAAAAAGATTTGCCCTCAAATCCTCTTCATCCTCAGAGTCCTCTTGATAATGACTTAGATCTCCCACATTGAATGTCCCATGTACCCCATAATCCCCTGGTAAATCTATCTTATAAGCATTAGGTCCTACCCTTTCAAGCACCTCAAAAGGACCATCAGCTCTTGGCATGAGTTTGTTTTTCCTCTTCTCTGGGAACCTTTCCTTCCTTAAGTGTAACCATACCATGTCTCCTGCCTTGAACTCCCTAGCTTTCTTTGGACCTTTGGCTCTTGACTTATACATCTCATTTGTTTTCTCAATCTGTTTCTTGACTTGACTGTGAATCTGCATCATTTGTTGTACTCTTTCTTTGGCATCATAGTTGACTTCTTTCCTTATCACTGGTGCTAGGTCTGTTGGCATTAGAGGATTAGCACCATAAACAACTTCAAAAGGGGTCTTACCTGTGTTGTGTGAGGGAGCTCTATTGAATGCAAACTCAGCTTGTGACAGTTTGATATCCCAATCCTTTAATGACTTAGCAATGATACATCTCAAGATCCTTCTGATGTGCAGTTTGTCGTCGGGACTGCTATCAAACAATATTTATAAGCGAACAATACTAGCTAATGAAGCTAGTGGTAAGTCGGGTGTCGAATTCACAGGGAGGACTATTGTTTAAACGGATGTAGGGTGTCTAGTGTTCAATTCTATGGTGTTTACAGTTTTGAGGGGTTGAGTTTAGAGAGAAACAAAATCTAAATGATAAACAAAAGGTCAAGCTTAATAACTAACAAATACTAAATGAAAGGAAATGTAAGTTCAATAGAGAATGAAACTAGGGTATGACGGGACTATCAATGTTGACTCGGGAAATGGGTGTCAAGGTAATGTATAAGTCTCGGGTGGTAAACTATGTTACTTTGTAGGTCTCGACAGCCACCACCTATTTGAGTTTGGTCGTCTATGCCTATATTACTTGGTCGGTCTCAATAGGCTTATACTACGGCGTGAGTCAAGAGTCGTCACTATCAACTAACGCGATGAAACAAACAAAGAGGCTATGCAAAACAGTTTAATCAACAAGTCATTGCCCTAATCAATATCGATTCGTCCCGAACCCTAGTGTGGAATTTAGCTACTCATAGGTGAAATAGATCTAAGCATATGAACTACTGTATTAGCATAAGACATCATAGCAAAGCGATGTGGAAAATATAAACGAACGAAATAACTAAATGCGAAACAAAGGAACCTGAATTAGGGCAAAAACAAGGAGGATGCCGATCGGTATAAGGCTATGCCGATCGGTATAGTGTTGTAAACGAACGAAAACTTAAAACTAATCGACTAAAATGTAAAACAATAATCTAAGATGGTGTTTTAGAGCGGAAACTCGATCCGTGACAAGGGATCTTGCGTCTAGGGAGAGATGCCCCCTCACTCTCTTCACTTCTCCTTCATATAGAGCTAGGTTTTCTCTTTTGGGCTTCGATGTTTCTTCTGAGTGACTTGGGCTTCGGAAAGCTTCGGTCCCGTTGCTCAATAGCTTGCCCAGTAGATTAGAGAGGTAGAAAACGAAAGTGGGCTTGTCCTGGCCGATCGGTGGATTGGTCTTGACAATAGGTGTGGGCTTGAATTGTCCTCTATAGGTCTTCATTTGATAGTTCAAGGTAGATGTGGGCTCCCACCGATAGGTGGGCTTGTATGAAGTGTCCACAAGGCTTAGGAAGAAGTGGAAAGGGCCCCCAGGATGTCTCTGACGATCGGTGGTAGGCCATTTGGCCCTTGGATGATCGGTGGGAGGCATTGCCGATCAGTGCTAGGCCATTTGGCCCTTGGACGATCGGTGGGAGGCATTGCCGATCGGTGGCACTGTTAAATTCCTGCACCGCGCACTGAACTTAAAACGTCCGCCATTTCTTCGTTACTTGGCGGATTTTGGCGTTCTTGGTCTCATTCCGAAGCTAAGAAAGAGATCTATCTTATCAACCTTGAATCGCCTCAATCACATATCTAGAACTCAATCTATTTCCCTTCAAACTATCCAAAATGCATCCAAAAGCACCCCGAGAAGTCCTAAACCTGCAATTGAGGAACAAAACATACCAAAGTAGCATAGGCGAGGGATATGACATGAAATCGGCTCAAATGAGCTATAAGTAAGACTGAAATGGGGGCGAATAAGTGTGTAAATGTGCATATAAAATATGCACATCAAACTCCCCCAAACCAAACCTTTACTTGTCCTCAAGTAAACATAAACCAAAGCACACTTAATGACCACGGTAAGAGATAACGACTCTGGACACTCCTGCTTTCTGTTCATCCAAACTATGGCTTTCACAAATAGATAAGAACAAGTGCACAAGAGTCGACCTTCAAAACAGGTCTTATACATGCCTAAATTTCAATGTTCTTCATGAATAACGCAAGACCTTGCAAACGAGCTCAAAAGTAGAGACTCAACAAGCACACTCAATAACATGATCCAAGTTCGTAAATAATACTCGTAGTACTAAAAGTTCTCAAGGTATGCTGGGCACAAGGTTGTAATGGGGCTATGTTCAACAGGTGAAAGATGGGTGCGTGCTAACGTGTATGGGATTGTGGGGCTCAAAAAACTGGTGGTTGCGCTACCACTAATGAAAAGACCCAGACAACCATAACATTAACCAATACCGATCATAGGCAAAAATTCGAATCTCTTGACATTATCATAACTTCGGTAATTGCACTTCACACAATAGGAATTCACATTTACGTATTGATAGCACCATTTTGGAACTGCTACCTTCACAATAGATCTCATTACTTCACTTTATTGTTTGGAAACTCAACTTTCGATCACTATTCTTGCTGTATAACTTGCTGTGGAGCTGAATTATTCTCCAGATATTCAAATAACACTGAAACAGGCCAAAAACAGGGGCCCACCGATCGGCATACTACCTTCACCGATCGGTGTACTAGGCCACACCGATAGGTATCAGCTCAAAAACTTCAAAAATCAGGCCCTTTTCTTCATTTGACACGTTTTCGTGACATAACTCTCCTATACGCAACCATTACAGTCTGGGTAGGATGTTTTTACGATGTAGTTCATAATTTGTAAGGTTGTAACCAAGGTAGTCAATATAGTCTTGTGAAACGTGGTCAATAAAGAGTGGATCCTACATCTAAAGGGACGAATCAAGGCAATTTGGCTAAGTGGAGTTCAAATTTAAGTGAATGCCCGGTCCGCGGACCTAGGGTGCATACCTTCGGAAACTACAACGAGTCAATATTCACACTTATGAATCAAGCACGAGCATACAGGTTAAGAATTACAGTACGTCATTGAGAAGCATTTCGATACAAAGTAGATTCACATCAAACAAGTCAATTTAGACATGTTAGACTCGTTAATCCAATCTAATCTCAATATGTCATATCATATAAGTTAGGCCACAGTTGAGATGAATTAAGCTAAGTGTATATATCTTCATCGTCGTTTTGCACATCTCGAACCATTACACACACATAAACAGTTCTAAAAAATTTTATTTTCACGTATGAACATGCAACTGCTTATAGTACATATGAATGAAGCACATATGAAGCACACAACCAAAACCCTCCCCAAACCAAACTCGTCATTGTCCTCAATTGACGAAAATCGGTGCAAAGGTGGTTAAAGGAGAATGGGGAATGCAGGTGAGAGTGAAAGTGGAGAGGGTAGACTTACAGAATGAGTGAGAGTTCCCCCAAACCGGTTCAAAGCAAGGCGGTGAATGGTGAACAGGTCCTCACCATCCCGAGCTATCATCAGCTAGACGGCTCCGTCATTACCTGTAGCATTACAAAACAGGAGGAAAAATGTCTCTCTCGCTCTCATCTCACACAATGTTCAAAGTTACAAATTGCAAATTGTCCAAAACTAAAACAAACCAAAAAACAAAATTGTTCAAAATGAAAAATAGTCCAACTAAAAACAAAAAAATGTCTCAAAGTCTAAGTATATGTCAAATAATCGGGTCGCTGTATGACCCTCCATCAGAAGTGTCTCCAAAATCATCTTGGAGGACTGCGAGTTGCCATGGTGTACTATAAGAAGGTTGATTTCTCCAGAAATTTCGCGGCATCCCATACATCGGCTCTCCTCTCAAGCTCTTTCCCTCGAATCCTTTCGAATAGCTACTCAAATTGCGACCTGCGAAAGATGGGACAGAGCAAACAGACTCCACAGGGTCTCCAGAATAGTGAGACGGAGCCATAAAATCAGTAATAACACAGCTAGACTCCACAACACAGCTCACAGGGGTTTTCAGGCCTACCACCGATCGGTGGGTTCTATGACGATCGGTGGGGGGTACCTCATCGATCGGTGTGAGTGTGCTCTGGCCATTTTGGCCCTTGTTCTGGCCTGTGGTGGTCTGTGTCAGGTCTGTGGGGGTCTGAAATGGCTGGTACTGTTCCTTAATCAACGAATCAGACTGAACAACCAAGGGGGAACGGGGTGTAGCTGAAGGTTTAAACACAAGGAGTTCACCCCCCACCTTAAAGGTTAAAGTTTGTTTACCAACATCGATTATTGCGCCAGTCGTATGTAAGAAGGGTCTCCCTAAAATGATGGGGATGTTAGCATCCTCGGGAATGTCTAACACCACAAAGTCTACTGGTATAAAGAACCCTCCAATCTGTACTGGGACGTCCTCTAGCACCCCTAATGGTCGTGAAATGGTCCTATCCGCCATTTGAATGGTCATATTCGAGCTTTTAAACTGAGTCAATCCGACTTTCTTAGCTAGAGATAGGGGTAGGACACTCACACTAGCGCCGAGGTCACATAAAGCATTATCTATATTAAGGGCGCCTATGGTACATGGGATGCTGAAACTACCGGGGTCACCTAGTTTAGGTGGAGAATTGCTCAATTGAGGTGCACTACACCTTTCTGTGAGAGCAATTGTCTCTACCTGGGGCAATGCTTTCTTCCGGTTCAAGAGGTCTTTGAGGAACTTGGTGTAAGAAGGTACTTGTAAAACTAGATCAAGAAATGGAATAGTAATATTAAGTTTAGCAAGTACCTCTTTAAATTTTCCAAATTGTTCCTCGAAAGGGGACTTCTGCTTGAGACGCCTCGGGAATGGCAGCTTAACCTCAGTTCCAGCATTTCCAGCTATCAAGTCCTTCTCTAGACCTTCCCCAGAGCTCTCTCCAGCACCTGTTAGACCCCCATGCCGATCGGTGGTGGGGTCCACCGATCGGTGTAATGCTCCACTTTTGCCCCTGCTTGTTTCTGTTTCATATTCTGGTTCACCCTTGTCTCTGACTTTCTTCTTTTCAACCCTTGGCATGGAAAGACTGTCATAGCTAACTCCACTCCGAAGATGAATAGCATTAAGAGTGTGAGTTGGGTGGTTGGGTTGTGGAGGCAATTGGCCTTGTTGCCTTTGAGCTTGCGAGGCGGCCAGCTGGGCTATTTGAATCTCCAAATTCCTGATGGCGCTAGACTTTTCTTGGTCACTTTTAGCCACTTGAGCCACTTGAGCAATAAGGTGCTCTTGGCTTTTCAGAACCCCTTGCAACATGCTTCGTAGATCATTCATGTCGGTAAAAGTGGGTGACTTGTAAGGTTGTGATGACGATGTGGATGCAGCCTTGTTTGGATGTTGATAGGCTGAACTAGAGGTGCTTGTATTGCCCGGTGGAGGGCCTTGATGAAACTGAGCTTGATATGGTTGCTTGTAGGGTTGTTGAAAGCTCTGACCATAAGGAGAGCTTCGCTGATAGTTATGGAATGCAGCAACCTGCCCTTGAGTGCCCTGACATGTGTAGATCGTGTGCCCATATAACCCACATGCATTACAGATCATAGGCAATGGCGAGGACTGCACTCCACCGATCGGTGGGAGGGGTGTGCCGATCGGTGGGGTGTTGTCCATCTTCAGACTTGCTAGCTGTGCTGTCAAATCTGCAATTTGTGATGTCACGCTATCCTGGAAAAATGTCTCACCACTCACTGCTGCAACACTAGTGTAGGATGATTGTACATACGATATGCTATGATTAGCCATTTGCTCAATCACATTCCTAGCTTCATCACCCTCCACCGAGTCAAACCTCCCATTTGCTGCGGAGTCTAATATCCTCCTTGAGTCTGTATTGAGGGAGTTGTAGAAAGTCATGGCGATGTACCCCTTAGTAAACCCATGATGAGGGCATTGCCTTTCTAGGCCCTTGAATCTTTCCCATGCGTCATATAGAGACTCATTCACCTTTTGTCTGAACCCATTGATTTGCATCCTAAGGTTAGCGGTACGCTCCGGAGGGAAGAATTTTCTGTAGAAAGCTAGCACAAGTGTATCCCACGCGTTGCTCTCTGTCACACTAAGAGTTTGCAGCCAAGATGAAGCCTTGTCCTTCAAAGAATGCGGGAACATCATTCGTTTTATTTGGTCTTGGGTCACACCCTCATCGATAATCATTGCGCACAAGTCGCAAAATTTGTTGATGTGACTAGCCGGGTCTTCATTTATCCCTCCTCCGAATTGCTCTTTTCGAACCAAGTTGTAAAATGATGGATCTATTTTGAACTTGGTAGCTGTGAGGTTCGGCTTGAGAGTCCCAGTTGGAACTTGAGCAGCCGTAGGCAGCCCTTCATCCGAAAGCTTCGGCATTATTCTTCTTGGTGGTGATCGTGGTGGTGTGGATGTGATGACAATTGCTCACTAATACTCTCTGCAAGTCTTTGATTCTTGCGCAGGGTCCTTTCTGGTTCAGGATCGAATGTAAGTAGGATCCCAGAACGTCTCCTGTGCATAAAAACTTAGAGAAAACAGTCAGAAAGCAAGAGCATCGACCGGCGGTGGGTCTGACCGATCGGTGTAGAGATAAAACTGAACCTAAAGACCCTAAAACTCAATTTGAAACTATTGCCTCCCCGGCAACGGCGCCATTTTGATGTGCAGTGTAACAACCCGAAAAGTACCCAATTTTTCTAGTAAAATATCTTACGAATAATTTTCAGCAAAACTTGAGTTTTAAAATAGAATTTATTGTTTCGAGTCGTATTTTGAAATTCCGAGTTCGTATTTGGAATTTCTGAGAGATTTCATGAAAATCCCGTTTTTAGTCATCTTTGACTTTTCTTGACTTTTAAGTCGTCTTTGACTTTTCTTGACTTTTTAAAGTCGTCATTGACTTTTCTTGACTTTTAAGTCGTCATAAACTTTTCTTGACTTTTAATTCATCTTTGACTTTTCTTGACTTTTAAGTCGACTTTGACTTTCGTTGACTTTCCCGACTCGCCTTGTAATTTTGAAAACCGAAATTTTATTTAAAAAAATAATATTTTTAATTTATTTTTATTTAGATTTATTAGAATTTATGATAATTTAATAAAATTATTTTGAATTTATTCGGAATTTATAATAAGGTTTTACGGTTTAAACCCGGGAATCATTTAACTATTCCCGACTCATCGTAAATCCCGAAACAAACTCGAAACCCGACTTTGGCATGAGTCACACGCCCATGTCATCTTTTTCCACTCACAATTAGATATTCTAATTGTTTTGATTAAACTAATAATAATATCTAGATATTTATTAACTTTATCGATCAGTTAACGGAAATTACGCAAATCGTTTACAAAACTGACCCGACAGTCACCATATCACACGGTTTTTCCTCTCTCTTTGACCTTGATATTTTCTTTCTTTTCATTACAATAACATAATATCTTGATATTTAATTCAAT